>JAABKK020038596.1:0-13747 GCA_011634745.2 Catotricha subobsoleta | reverse complement strand
AAAGTCTCTGACTGACATTTCAAATGTAAACAAAGTAAAACATGAGCTGCGCTAGATCATACCTTATGTTTGTTATATCATGGTAATATATACTTCGTATAGAAAGGCTGTGGTGGTGCTGTTTCTTACAAATTCTGCGTATACATTGAAATTTGCTCATGGCAGTAAGTGCTCAATGATTTGTCTCAACTTTCATATACTAATGAGCAATTACTGCCATGAGCAAATTCTAGTGTATTTCAAATTTTTCATAGCAAACACTAACAGCGCCACCACAGCCATTTTAGCCGTTCTATACGAAGTATATGAAGTATATAGAAGAAGAAGAAATTTGAGTGGTTTTGACATTAATTTTATCCACAACAGCAGGTAATCAAAACTATAAAAATAAATGCTTTGTAAAATGTTGTACTGCGATCACTTCAGCGGGATGCCAGAGAATTTCGAGAGTATTAAAAATGGATTCCTTGATGTCGGTTTCCTATAAGTCGGCTTAAGCAGTTTTTTCATTTTTCGAACAAAATTCTAAAATATTTGCACATAATGTTTTTAAAAAGGTGTCTGACTGACAGTTCGCTTCCAGTGCGCAGAACGAAACGAAAACTCGTCCGTGAGTAAATCATACTTGTAGTTATTGTACCATGGATGTATCTAGCGAAGTAACCCGCTGTTTACACTGGCTGGCAGATGGCAAAAAAAAACCGTACCATCATAGAGCTGGCAAGTGATGGCAATGCAATCAACCAATCAACGGCGGCCATTGATCTGCCATCGCGTATTTTTTTGCCATCTGCCAACCAGTGTAAACACCAGGTTAAGAAGAGTTTAATTATTTAATATCTCTGGAAATACATATAAATCATCATGAGTTGTGCGAGTGATTTGAACATACCCATATCCGAAATATTTCGCCGTTCTCGCTGTGCAATGCTATATTTAAGCGCGCTATATGTCATGTATTTATATACATATAAATATAATATATATATTGTATAGGTGACTTTTTTTTTATATATTATTATTTATATTATTTTCATACATAGAATTCTTTTTAGGAACGTCGTCATAACTCAAAGTTCATTCCGGTTGAATTCAGCTGTTTGTTTTCCAACGTAACTGAAAAATTGAAATTAATTTCTTATAATAATTACAAATAATTTAAAACGTAACTCTCGAAAGTAATAGAAAACTACCATTCATCATTCAGTATTATCGATATAGAATTATTTCGAATTTTTGTTAAAACAAAAACAGAAAAAATAAAAAACAAAAATAAATATATTTCCATATTACTGTGATTTAATTTAACGTTAAATTAATTTTAAAGTGTGCGGTTATAAAGTATTTGTTTATAAACAACCACGTCATATTTGCAACTCGATTTGGATCTCCTGATTTTTTTTTATTCAATTATTTTCCGAATGACTAAATAATGATTCATATTAAAATATAATCATGTTCTAAAATGACATAAAAATAATAATATTGTTTATAAAAAAAAATAAAATAAAAAAAAAACTACAAATAAGTATTAGTGACATTTTAATTATAAAAAAAAAAAAAAAAATTAAATTAAAAATTTTGTTTGTAATATTTGTGCGTTGTAGCATTATTGTTATTTATTAGTGTGTGCACCTAAGAGTATTTCCTAATTTCTTTAATACTAATTGATGATAAATAAGAAGCCAACAATAAACAAAATTCTATACAAAAATAAATAAGAAAAAAAAAAAAACTCAGGTATGTACGTACGTAGGCGCAATTACTATAACAATAACAAACTAACAAATATGATACCGATACGATAATTATTTACATTAAACTTTCCATCTAAACACAAATTATGAAATAAGAATTAAGTATAAAGTCATCATAATAAGCAATATACATTTTCATTCATTATTTACGTTCATGCCATTCAGAATTAAAAAAATCAAAAGAAAATTAACAAAATTATTTGTAACAAATCTCGCAGAAATTTGTGTAGGCAGCAAAAGAAGAGTAAAAAAAAAAAATAAATAAATTCATAATAATAATAATAATAACTATATAAAAAATACAACGAATTAATCAAAGGGGTATATTGATCTCTGTTTACTTGTGCGCTAATGACGAGCGCATCACGCCACACAGTAAGAAATGTTACGCGATGCTTTTTCATTGGTCCATTTGGTTAGGCGAAGAGAAAACAATTTCTTAACTATTGTGAATATATATGGATGGATGGATAGTGGGGAAGAGGATAGAAAAAAAAAACACATAGAGTATGCATGCGGGTATATCGTACATAGGCTAGAGAAGGAACAAAGCTAAAAAAAAATAAAAAAAAATTATCGTACGAGAAATTCCTCTCATAGTTTATTCATTTTAAAGCACTATTCGCTCTTTTTCACATGCAAATGCAATGGTGTATACAAATTCAATAGAAAAAAAAAATAGAGTCATAGCGTAATTCTCATAGAATTTCAGACAGTTCTCAAATTCTACTTTGGTTGAATGTGTTTTTTGAAATCCATTCAGGATTGGTAAACTTTATAAACAATTATCTTATTTGTTATTAAAAGAAAACGTTATTTTCTTATTAAATTAGAATTCTGATTTGCGACCAAATTATACATTTCGAAAGTATTTAAAATATTTTTTTGGTTATTAAAGCAAAAAAAAAAAAAAAAGAAAAGGAAAATAGTTTTTACGCGGCGTATGGTGAACCTGGTTATTGTATCGTGCGTGGTGTGTTTCTTGCTTGTTTTGTTGTGAATCATATTTTTTATTTTGTTTTTTTTTTCGGTTTCTTTTTTTATGACTATACTTACTTACTTATCTTGTTAAGTTTTAAAGTGCATATATAAACATTTGTTTTTTTGTTTTTTGTTTTAAAACAGGACAGCAATTAAAAGATTTTTTAAATTAAGTACATGGTTACTTATATAGAATTGTGTTGTGTAAATTGTGTTGTGTATTTTTGGATTCATTCTTCTTGAGAAAGAGAAAAAACGAAAAAAAAAACTATTATCCAAAATTATAGCTATTTTAGCTACAAAATTTCCTCATTTTGGTTTCAATTTATATCAAAAAAACGGTTAGTTTTTTTTTTAAATATTTATTCTTAATTCTATTCTATAGTAATTAAATGAAAATCGGAAGAAAAATATCAAATTAAAAGAAATAATTAACATTTTGATATTGAAATACTAGCTCATTTAATTTAACTCTAATACAGATAACTTATACATATCACGAAACATTTACACCTTGTACTTGCACAAGTGTAGAAACATTTGTACATAACCTTAACATTGTTTTATGGCAAGTAACAATTGAAATAAGTACTTCATTATTCGTACTTACTTACTTTTATATAAAAATTAAGATTATTATAGAATTGAATGATATTTCGTTTAAAATAAGTGTAGGCTTTGATTATATCTATTTTTGTTAGGTGTTGGGTGTATCGTATAACTAGAACCAGAAGAAATAGACAATATGACATTATTTGAAAAAAAAAAACAAAAAAACTAATAACTTGTTAGATGATCCGGAGCACATTTTTATTCCATGCTTCATTCATTTAAATTGATAATCTTTCTATGTAAGGCAAATCAGGCAGCTAGATATTGATTATGGGGCCTGGTATTATAAAATTATTTAGTTTTATGCTTATACAATACATACGTTAACTTTTGGAAAATATTATAAATATTGATTTATTTTTATGCGGTTTGTGTTCCACTATTTTCATTTAAGCATTGTTTACATTCAAATAACATGTACATTGTACATAGAAATAATTAATACAATAAATTAAGTTGATTTTTATTTGATTACGTTAAAAAAAAATGGTGCTTATAGAAAGTTTACTATTTCACTAATTTATGATATAACTTATGATACACTAAAAAAAAAAAACATTTAATTACATTCGGATTCAACGAAAATCTATAATCCAAAACATAAGTAAAAATGTTGTCAAAATGATTTTGTACTTTCGATCAAGTAACGATCTTCGTATTTCAAACACTAAATTGCCAAAATGTCAACACAGCACAAATGTAACTGAGAAATGGAAATATCCTCGGAACTTTGTTCAAAACAATAAATGAATAAATAAGATACTTGAAATCTATTTATAGAAAAATATGCTTTCGAATGAAACTCAATATGACTAAAATATATAATTCATTTTTAAGCCAATATACAATATTTTGGACGCAGTAGGTCGAGGGTTAGGACACAGGCCAAATCGTGGCCTCTGATGACAATTCTTTTTTTTTGGAATCTTTTAAATGAATACCAAATGAATACCAAAATATTCCAAAAGATTCCAAGAGTTGTGGCCCGCTGAATCCATCGTTTTGGTGACAATTTTTAGAAAAATTCTTAATGATTCCAAGATTCCAGCCAAAGATTCGAAATGATTCCAAGACCTGTAAGCTGTGGCCCCTGAATTCCAACTAGTGTCCGACCCCTCGCAGTAGATAAGGTATACAGATCTTTTTCCCATGGTGACAGGGTTCTTCGATTTAAGTATCTACATTAGTCTTCTGTCTTTATATTCTACAAGAAACATATTTTTAAACAGGTACCTTCTATACATATAGAGTAGGTACTTAAACATTAATTATGTGTTATTTACTTAAAACATCGAAATTATGTCAAATAATTTTCAATAATATGCCTTCTTGAAAATTTCTATTCAAACCATTTATCATTTCATAATAAATTGATATTGTGAACATGACATTATCTACAATTTATATAGATAATTGTATTTGGTATGTGGTGTGAAAACTGAAAATGTGAAAACATTTTTTTTCATTTATTACGTATTTGTATATTAGAAATTATATACTTATCATTTATTTACTATTATTTTACATAATATTTTACTTTATTTTGTTTTGCTGTTGGTATAAATTCTATTCTATTTTTTTCTTATTTGCCTGAAACTTTAATCGACCAAGGCGAATATAGCATCTATAGATATTCCTAATAAAAAAAAAAATAATTATTGATTACCTTATAATCTATACTAATGGAACTACAAGCAAAATAACGGAAACTCTTAACCAGTTTTCTTCTTTTCTGTATGTGAAAGCATCGCCACCTTATAACACATTATAAATTATCTGCCGTTGGCTATTATTATGACCTTTGATTTGTATTTAAATTCTTTTATATGGCAAAATCTGTTTGTTTATTTTCTATAAACGATATTTTATGATGATTTTGATTGTATGTAGTGTAGTTGTATGCGTGAGCGTATTTTTAAAATAAAACAATACAAAACCGAACAACAATTAAATTGATATTCGTGATTTATAAAAATAAATATGTAAATATCTAACTATTAATTTGGTTGTTTTCATCCCGTATTACTTACGTTTTCTTCTTTTTTTTTTAACAAAGAATTGATTATATTTATTTGGCTCTTTTAAATCATCTATTCGATCGGACTGTGTGTACATTTATAATATTCATTCATTAATACCTTCCTTCATCTACTAGTTCTAATAGAATGTAAATATATGTTATGAATTTTTCTTATTTTAAAATGAAATTGAATTTAAAACCACGTGGCAATTATAAAGCGAACAGACTAGAAAATATATTCTCATTCTTTCTTTTAACACATATATTCATTTAATATATGTATAACATTTTTTTTGGTTTTTTTTTTTTAAAAAACTTACAACTACAATTGCATCAGAGAATATTATATGCTTTCTCTTGAATATTTAATTACAAAAATGATTCAAAATATTCTTGAAACGTTGCATGGAAAGTATATGCTTCTATGCAAGCTAATAGCAAACAGAACAACAGAGCCATAGACAAAAATATTTGTCACACACTGTTTATTTTATTCTTGTTTCTTTTTACATTATTATTTTATTTATTTTTTTTTTCGTTTCTTTAATTCTTGTTCTGTGTCGACACCGAGGCTTATACTTGCCTGAATTATAAGTATTTCGTAAAAATGTGAATGTAAAACCCGAAATATCGACTCAACATTTTGCTTCTTTTTTTTTTTTTTAATTTTTACTGAAAATATATTTTTTTTTATTTTTTTCGTGGTTTTTGCATCTGTTTTGAAACTAAGTTGCTATTGGTTGTAAATTAAATTGAAATAGTTTCTATTCTCTGCGCTTTGTTTGGGTATTGGGTAAGCCATTGATCGAAGTCTATATACCTTGGCTTCGTTCGTTGAGTCCCAATATTGAAATTTATTTCGTTTATTATATGTTCAAAAACTTCTAATTGACATTAATCGAATTATTATTTTATCATAGTACAAATCTCTGGTCTTTTTGTTATGTATGTGAAACATTTTTCTGTTTTTTTTTTGTTACCAGTTTTTCCTGATCTCAGTGGACTGGCAGGGATAAAACTTTGAGTATGTTATAGGGTGTGCGGCTGATCTTTACCCCAAAAGATCATGTTGATAATTCTCGAAAGCTATTTGGGTGAATCGATATGGAACTTTCATTATGTTTTAGAGTGACCGAACCTGATCCTCACACTAAACTATCAAACCTTAATATGTCAATGGTAACAGATTTTCCAATTTTCTTAAAAACTAGTGTATTATTCAATTTTATAATTAACTTGTATTTGCATATTGGTCTTTGGATAATGATCTAATTTCTATAGACGTTGGCAAAACTATTTATTCTACCCAGACGTCGCATGTACGTCAGATCTATCGCTTCAAGAATTTAGATAGGAAAATAAAATGTAAATTTCGACACTTCATCTGGTAGAAAAAGTTTCGCCAACGTCTATAGTCTGAATTGTTTAAAAAATACTTTTATTAATAAGATTTTCAAATAATGTAGTACAGAAGTGATAATTTTTTTTATGTATATGGACACGCCTGTACTATTTCGATTCTTCCTATATCAATATAAAGCAATAGATTTGTGGGTTGTTAAAAATGTGGGGCCCTTTCAAATTATATGTACCGATGTCAATGAAATTTGACTCATATACGAACACAATTCTGTGTATTTGAAGAAAACTTTTTTAGCTTTGATATTTTTAGAATATATACATTTTCCTTTTAGAAGATTCACAAAATACGTATACAATTAAATTAAATGTGTGCTGCATTCAATTTGGTTTTTATCTGAAATTTAATTAGAATGCTTTCCATAAAAAAAAAAAACAGGAAATTACCTACATATTTTTCGATTAGAATTAAAATTAATGCTTCTACAATTTTTATTTTTGTTTTTAAAAATTATATTTTTGTCAAAACCATTAAGCATATATATAATTCCAACATTTCAATAATTAAATTGTGTACTTAAAAATAGCAGCTTAATTTTGTGCGCACTGATATTTCTAATATTAGTTCTTTTTTTATTTATGTATGTATGTATGTATTTACGTAGCTATTTTATATTTATTGGGTTAGGCACATTAAAGGTTTATGAACTGCACTGCATATATTTGTATATAAATAAAATTATTGAATCGTAGTATCAGTTGAAAATGTAAACCGCTCATAGAAACGTAATAATATAAGTATAAGTTATATATGTTTTGTTGTAATTGACATTATTCAGATATAACTCTGTACATAATAAGTATACGTATAGAAAATTATATAATATGGCAAATATCGTACGATACGGAGTTTTTTTTTTATTGACATGCGCAATGGAATGTATAATGTTTGTAATTTTTCAGAAATATTTTGCCTTTTCTTTTTTTTTTTTTTTTTTACTTACTTATATTCAAATATACTTATGCGCTTTGGTTATTTGAAGCCGGTAAAACTTTATTATACATACTTATCTTATATATTGTAATTGTAACTATATACTATACATGGCCTACAAGTATAAGTAATGATCGACATCAATGTGTAGAAGAAACAACCTTCACTGATTCATCATTATCGTAAGTTAGTTAGTACAGGGTGATTCATCCAACATGCGTAATTTTAAAGTTTTACAGCACTGCTTATAGTATAGTGTGCTGAATATTTATACCATTTATTCAACTTTTTTTTTTTTTTGTTCATTAAATTTCGTTTTGGTTGCATTTCGGGTTACTATAAGGCACATCGCCACACATACATACAATATTCTAATGAATAGCTGAACTGTGTACTGGAGGATAAACAAAGACTCTTATAGCTGAATTGCATAGCTGAATTTTGTACTATGGAGGACCGAAATGTAATCGCGATGTGCCTTATTTATATGGAGCACTTTCATTTTTCAAAAAAAACTCAATTTTGCTTCGATTCCAATGACATATTCTTTTTTCTCAAGATTGAGTAAAAGGATATTGATTATCGAACACTAGATGGATGACTGCGCTGTTATATATAATTGTTTAAGTTTCGATCCATTCACTCATTCCAAATAAAATCAAGGGTGATTGCTCCATGTTTTTAGATTTCATAAATCAAAAACCAATACATATCGACTCCACAATGTTTTAAAGCCACATTACACGATAATATACATTTCATAGAACATGTTCGTCGAACTATGAGGAAAATATGCGTCTCCATGAAATAATGAGGACCTTTAATAAATATGTTTTTTTTTGTAAGAACCTTTATTTGGAAGCTATTCAAAAAAAAATACGAAATGTTCTACGAACATATTCTTTGTAATCTATCATCGTGTAATGTGACTTTTACAAGAGCCGATTATGAAGACCGTCTAACGGTGGGTTGATATTCTACCATTAAATTCTGATAAAAGTTGAACGAACATAGGAGAAGATTTTTGTTTTTTTTTTTTACCAAAACAGAAACCAATACTTACTTATTTTCAATAATAAAGTAAAGGTTATATGCGGGTACGACGAAAACTTACAATTACAAGTAAATTTAAAAAGAGGAAGAAAAAAAAATGGTGCATATTAGCTGAACCATTCTGTACGTGTAGTTAGTTGTACGTGCACTATAATTAAATATATGGATCACATGTTCGCAATGTTTATTTATTTTTTACGTAAGTAAATATATTACGTTTTACTATAAGAAAAATGTCTTATTTGTAAATCAATTAACGTTGATTAGACCGGTGTGCAAAATTCAAATATACGAGTATCTTTCGTTTTCTCTCAAATACGGTTGTAATCATGAAAAATATGAAACTTTTTGCTAACATTTATCTCTTATAGCCTATCTTATTATCTTATTAGAGACTAATTAATATTTCACAATAATATAAATGTGATAGATCTCAGTTATTATTAATTTGAATTTATTAATAATATTTCTGTTCAAATTTAATCGTGATCTGTGGACGACGATAAATCATCCATAAATTCGGATATTTTCCCCATTTCAGAGGAAGTTTATGGGAAGAATATCCGATTTATGGGAAAAATATCCGAATTTATGGAAAAAATATCCGATTTCTGGGAAGAATATCCGATTTATGGAAAGAATATCCGATTTATGAGAATAATATCCGATTTATGGAAAAAATATCCGATTTCTGGGAAGAATATCCGATTTATGGGAATAATATCCGATTTATGGGGAAAATATTCAAAAGTTATGGGAAAAATATCCGAATTTATGGATGATTTATCGTCGTCCACAGATTCAAAAGTTATGGAGAAAATATCCGATTTATGGGAAAAATATCCGAATTTATGGGAGTAATATATTTATCCGTGATCTGATCTGTTGTGATTCGTAAACTTTATTTTGGACATCATTAATTTTTATTACAAAAATTTCATTTAAAACATATCTGCAGTTGAAAAATCTATAAAAGATTAAATCACACAAAAATAATATCATATTATAAAATATATAACAAAGTTAAATATCAACCTACTGAATAATAAAATAATTATCAATAATATTTTTCATCTGATGATGAATAGATTTTTTTTTTTTTTTATAAATACAATATTCGATAAAAGCTTCAACTGATTTAATTCTATCAAAGATTATGCTTAAAATTCGTAAAATGGGTAGATTTCAACTGATGATTCAAATTTATTTGTTTTGTAAATAATTTTTTGTTTTTCTGTTTTCATCTTATATTTTTACAAATAATTTCATAAATAATTAAAGCAAAACAAACAAACAAACAAACAAAACAAAAACAAAACGAGCAAACAAAACAAAACAAACAAAGAAAACAAAACAATAAATACTAAATAGCAGAAAACGTAACAATAAATTTATATCCGTCTCTAATAGAAAATTTATTTCTGTATTTCTGTATGACATATTTTTGTATTTTAATTGTAATTATTCAATATAAATTCTATAGTCTTGACATTAAACCAATTAACACAAACACTCGGAGATAAATTCATCTAAATGAATATATGGATTATTATGCGGGTCATGGTTTAAATGCCTTAATATAATGTGTATTGTGTTTATTATGCCTTGCTTTATGCTTATGATGGTTAATGTCTTTCTTGTATATTTAAATAATTCTATATCTATATTATATATATAATATATATACACATTTTTTTTTCCTTTTCCTCAATCAAATTAACTTCGAAATATATTTGATTTATTATGATTATTGTATCATTCGGACTGCTGGCGTGTTTATTAGGGTGGTGCGATTTTTCGTTTTTTTGAGAATAAGAATCGACGCGGTGCGGATAAGTGGCCAAAATCAATTCTGAACAACGAAATATCTTAAAATAATGGCTTAAATTCCATTTTCATTTTATAGATGTTTTATTTAGACTCATTAGACTCATTGAAAGTCCGAGCTTCTAAGTTTTACTAGCTGTTCCCATATTGCTCAAAATAGCGAATTTGGCTATTTTGAAGCTACTCAAGTTACTAGAGCTAAGAAGTTAGGAGTTGCAATGAGTTATTACATACTTCAAAGGACCTTTGAACAAAACATCTATAAAATGAAAATGGAATTTAAGCAATTATCTTCTGATATTTCGATGTTATATAGCAAAGGTATGCAGTTTTCCATACATTTTTTTCTTTGTTTTCATACAAGACTTTAGGGTTCTTGAGGGGATGGAACGAAAGGTTTATAAGAAAATCTCCAGAACAAATGTTGTTCAACATTGAATTTGGCCACATTTTCGCACCGGACCGATTCTTATTCTCAAAAAAAAAAAAAAAAATCGCACCACCCTAGTGTTTAAATGTTGAACAAACTCTTAACACATAATATTATACGAGTGTTAATTTATTAACTGATTGTTTGAATATATAGTAAGTGTTGTTTATTGACATAAAGGAAATTCTAATTTATCAACTCAATGCAAATACAAAACCAAATATTTTTGACCGTAAAAGAAGAAAAAAGAAGGAAAAAAAATGGGATCTGTGACTAGTGATTATTAGACTGAATATCACAAGCGTATAGTTTCAAGTAGTTTTAAATATCATAAACTTCAGAGTAACCACTTAACATATTCAACTTAAAAAAAAAAACAACTGAATAATAAACAAAGCAAAATGCCTGCATTTTTTTTTTTTTCAAATTACTTGAATTTGCAATCGACCGAAACCAAATCATCCGATGTACAAAGTCCAAATTGTTAATATTTTTTTTTCTTGACTGTTACTGTTATTGTTTTGAATTTTTTTTTGTTTAAGATTGTATTTGTGTACAATGTTCACGCGTTTACCCATACTATTTATTGTTACTTATAATTTGATGACGCAATGGGAATAAAGTTTTAATACTTAACCAATTAAATTATATAATGTTATTATGTATATAAAAAGAAAAAAGAAAAAAACTATATATGCGCACAACTGCAAGAAAATTACTTACTTAGTCATAAGTATGTTATGACGAATTTATTGCTACTTTGTTCAAACGAATAATTTTTTTTTTATCTAATTAGCGCACTTTGAAACTATCCGTTTAATATTTGTCTGGTTTTTGGTTTGTTGTATTTGAAATAACATATAGATAGCTTTTTGTTATATAAAGTACACATCCAATAATGAATAATGTACAATGGATTTTTAATAAGTATCAGAATATCAATGTCAATACACCGCAATACAATTTGTAAATGTTTAACGTATTGAAAACTTATAATAATATAAATTATTTATTGCAAATGTAGCTGCGTATATGCCTGTATATAGTTTAACACTGACCTTGTTTAAAATATGTTTAAAAAAATTTTTTAATGTCATTCAAATTATTATATATAATAGCTTGAATTGAATCTTAGTTTATTCGTTGCTTTAGACATTGTTGAAAAATATGTTAGCTGACACACAATCTTTCGTTGACCTATATAGCGGTATTGAAACTGGACGAGATAAATCCTTTTTTGACATATTTTTAGAGTGACAAAGCCATATGCATGTATTTTTTACCTTCTTTTTTTTCTGGTAAAAATCTACTAGTTATCTCGTCCAGTGTGATAGCGGGGGTTAAAGATGCTACGGACAGACGCTAATACTTAGGACGTTTCTGAAACCTCTATCTTATTCGCACTTCGCACTCATTTCCGAAGTGCGATCGCAAGTGTGGTCATGAGTACACTCAGTTTTACGCCTAAATTTGACTAATACTGTTTAAATGCAATATGTGATCGAGAAGTGTGACGTTTGGAAACCATTTTGTAAAATTAAGTGAAGAGATAAGTGCCCAAAGTGCGGGTGAGTTAAAGATTTCGGAAACATCCTTTATTCTTCTAAATAATTCTTCATTGTTTCTTAATCGTCAATAAGTTGACCAAATTCAATTAAATTGCAAATATAAAATCAATTTTTTTTTTGTTTATACGTTCAATTGTTTTCTAAAGCAGTAGAGAAATAAGTCCTCTAATAATAAATAATTCAATTTCCAATTAAATTTACTTACAATATAAAAAACATTGTATTTAATAAAATGTAACAAACAAGTCAAAGTTTCTCATAAAATAAACAATTCTATTTGTGCTTTTTAAAATGTAGGTTTATATTCTTTTCGTCGTTAATACCTATAAAACCATATAAGATAAAGCTGCGAATGCAAATAATCAACAGTTGTGCGTGTTATAGCATAGATTAGTTGGATATAGAAAAAGAGAATTCGCAAAAACATTAAATAACTTTATATATATATGTATGTACTCGTATATAGTTATTTATTTACATAATCCGCGCTACTTCCGTGTTGAGAAAAAAAAAGAGCTTTTCTTTTTTTTATAATACAGACTATTTAGATTCAGATATGCATACATAATGCAGCAGTTTGAACAGATTTTCTAATAATTTTTTATTATTTTCATTACATATAAGTGCAGGTTGTGTTATGTGCAGCTGGAATTATTTCCATAAAATTAATTTACCACTTATTTTGTACTGTACTAATATTTCTTTGGAAAAAGTGTTTTATAATAATAATAAAATGAAAATTATAAAATAATTATGACATTTTCATCAGAAGAGCGTAAGTACATTTTACAGGTATTGTTTCATTTTGTTTGAGTTTCTACAGCAGTAGAATTGATTCAAATAAAAAAATCAGGAAAACTCATTATGATATGAAGATATTTTCAGTAAAATGAATTCAACTATTTTCAGAATTATCACCGTTTATCCAAGAATATTGTATTACATTTTACGAGGGATTAATAATACCGTGTATTCCTTGAATCAAATGTGTTGTATAATATGTATTGTTATGCATTAGGTACGTGCATTTTCATGTATTACAGTTTACAGAGTATTACACGTCTATCCTACGTAAGTTTCTGGCCGCTAAACTTTACACCCTTAATCGAAGATATTTCAAAAACTACAAGTCGGATCGTTTAAATG
>JAABKK020038595.1:0-42624 GCA_011634745.2 Catotricha subobsoleta | reverse complement strand
ATTTAATGAAGTTTAAAGCTAGTATATTGAAGAAAAACGTTAGAAAATCCAGTATTTCATTACTGCAAATTTCCAAAACAGTACTGCGAAATTCCAATCATTACTGCAAAAAAAAAAACCATTACTTCAGCCTGAAGTATAGAGAATATTAATTATTTGGCCACGTGTTTGATTCGGGTTGATTCGGCCGAATATTCGGTTCGGCCGAACTTTTTAGGGCGGGAGCTCCGGTCCGGCCGGATCGCAAAAAAGGCGATCCGTTGCATCTCTAGTAAATACGTTTAATCAATCACATCACACAATAATGGGTGAATTTAATAACAATATCGAAATTAGAAAAAAAAGTGGGACAACTTAAATAAAATAAATTTCATTTTTTTGGTATGGTCACTTTAGTGAGTAAAAAAATACATGAATTGGTGATTTTCGTCGCATTTTTGTTTGTCGGTCACTTTATAGATTTTATGGAAAATGAAAATTTTCAATTGCACTATACTTTTTAGACATTTTTAAGCATTTTTAAAGTAAGTGGTCACTTTAGAGAGATGGTCACTTTAGGGAGAATTAACTGTATAATGTTCCGTGAGCAAGATGAGTAAGAAATGCGTAAAATTTTCATTTTTCAAGAGGGAACGTTCGTAAACCACGTAGTTCTAAAAATGACATAATTATATCCCCCCCCCGGTTGTGACATCTTGAGGTAATTCAGCAATCGAGACCCCCCCCTACAAAACTACGTAACAAATATAGAAAAAAATTAAAAATTATATGTAAATTGCCTATAGTCTATTCCATACAGCAACAGTCTTTGGTTGATATTTCAGGGTTGACTTATTACTCACGTCATATTTATTATTTAGATTAGTTATATCGTTTATGATTAATGATTATAGACAACCATGCACAACACCGTTGGTCTTTTTATATGGCGTAGACTACTTATAAATAAATGCATGGTACTTACAATAACTACAAGATAGAATCATTAGAAAAAAAAATTGTATAAAACTTGCGCATTACGTCACAACTAAGCAAAATGAAGTGAATTTGTATGAAAAACTATATTTTTTTGAGTTTCATTAAAGAAAATAAATATTTCCAATTGCGTTTATGTTTTGAAAAAATTTTGAATTGTACTTTTATCAATTCTGAACATTATAAAAATACTCTTTAATTCAAGCATGCTTTGCTCGTGGACTTATCTTGTAGGTATTGTGCCATGAGATAAATGCACAAAAATGGTTACGTGACAAAAAAATTAACACACCTCCCCCCCCCCATAAATAAATATTTTTGAAGCGAATTGAAGCATTTTTCGATACTCACCCCCATGTGCTAGTAGTTAAATTTTGAACTTCCAAAACACAGAATTTTGAAGTTTGTCACATATCTTTTCGTTTTTTTGGTAGCTTGACAGTTCTGATTATCTTTTTTCCCATAGAAACTACTGCCACCTAGGACCTAGTGATCATGCAGTTCGCCAATAAACTCAAACCATGAGATGAATAATGTCATTATACTTTCATGTGAACCAATCATTATTTATTCAATAAAATATGGCGGTATTGGAGACACGCATATTAAGAACAAACTCTAGAAAAGTCGTGTTGATTTTTTCATAATCATTTTATGTTTTTAAAGATTTTTCAGTGAAAAGTTTTCGTGAATAAATAGAT
Organism: Catotricha subobsoleta; assembly: GCA_011634745.2. Classification (NCBI taxonomy): domain Eukaryota; kingdom Metazoa; phylum Arthropoda; class Insecta; order Diptera; family Cecidomyiidae; genus Catotricha; species Catotricha subobsoleta. Next base: position 40,948 of record JAABKK020038595.1, on the reverse strand, counting down.
CAATCACATTTAATTAAAATGGTAAATAACTAATTTTTAATATATTTTTAAATAAATTTTATTCTTAAATAAATTTTATTCTTATATTTTTATTCCTATTAAGATTGTTTTCCATTTTATGTCATCTCTATTTTTCAATTTTTTTTTTTTTTGGGTTCATATGTTTCTTTGTTGGGAGCGATTTCATTAAAATCCCTTAAAGTGCTATGATCAATTATTTATTTTAAGAATTGATAACAACGCTATGCAAATATATATAAGACGATATGGAAAACCGACATTTATAAAGAATTACTTTTGTGTTTATCATAAATGTGGAACTTAATGCCAACCAATCATGGAAAATTATTTACGAAAAAATTGGTTTACAACCATTCTGATAAAAGATAAAATATAAATTAAAGAGTGAGGAAGAAGTACAAAGCTATGATTTTCTTTTTCTATTATCATTGAATTCTGTGTTATCGTTTTAACACCCATCTAAGTACATTATTATTATTAATCTGCGACAGCATTGCGAAAGCATCAAATATGTATGTAAATGATGTATAATATGAGCATCTTTAATGGAAAAAGTATCGGAGATGTCAAATAAAATAAATTGCTATATTCTATATATATATATATATATATATATATAAGTATATATGAAGTGAATGAAATAACAAATAAAATCTTTATGAAGGTTATTAAAAGTCTTCTATATTATATTATCTGGAAAATAATTTGCCGGATATTAACATTAACTAGTATAATTTATGATTTATTAAATTCTTATTTTATTAATTGTACCTATACAAATTTTATGATTTTTAATTTTTGATAATTAAATTAATCGAAGATGAAAAAAAGAATATAACAAAAGGCAAAACAATATCTTTTCATTAAATTCATAATTTGCGTTTACAGTGATTCTTTCACCAAAAAATGAAGCGATCGAGTCTAATTAAACATCTCAAAATGCTTCTACACAATTTTTTAAGGTATATAAATAACAGTGATCTTAATTACAATTATTTTTTTGTTGAAGATCTTGATACACAACTTTCTGCATAGCTTTTGCATGAAAATATTAATAAAACATCTTAAAGTTGTTCCGAATACATTTCAGATTTTGTCTATTAAGTAAATTAATTGATTATCCACTTTCATAGCTGACACCATCTAATATATCCACAAATTTTGTTTCTGTATGCGGCTGCGCTGCACACACAGTTTCCATTTTGCTTCCATTTGAGGGCTTATTTATTTTGTTTCGAGTAGTAAATCTGTATTTCAGTTGTGCAAACTCTCCAAATATGTTATTATTATGAATACATTTTTTTTTTTTAATTTCAGTCATTTTCTGAAAAATTAGTTGGTCTTATGGCCCGACCAGACCAAAATGAAGTGCCGAAAGATGATGTACCTTGGTATCTAAGGTACGGAGCTCAAGCGCTCGGTGTCTTTGGTGCATTTTGTAAGCAAAATAAAATATTTATTCAATAATTCCCATTTCTAAAATATAAACGATAATTTAATTTTCAGTTGCAATTTTATTTGGATTGTGGAATTGCTTTGGGGTAATCACAGTTAATTTTCCAAGTGTACTCTCTGGGATTTTACAAATATGTGTTGGAGTTTTTGTTATGGCGGTAGAAGCACCGATTTGTTGCATGTTTGTAGACTTTGTACAAGACATAGCAAAATTAGCTGATAGACGTCCTTATTGGAATAGAGCGGCTGTTTATTGTATGTAAGTATATCTAATAAAGAACATTAATGGAGAAAAATTCAAAACTGTTTATTGTATTGAACGTTGATCATGCTTATATAAATATATGGCATTATATGTTTTAGCTTATATTTATTTTATTTTTTTAGGATATCCATTCCACCAATATTTATACAATTCGGTCTAGCTAGTGTGTTTGGATGTGGCCTAATTTTTGGCACAGGTGTTCTATATGGAATGATGTCAATTGGAAAGAAGTGAGTATACATTTATAAAAACAATTTTTAAATTAAATAAAAGAAAATGTTCATTAATGGGGAATCTGGATAGAATTAAATACTGAAGTGCATATAATGTCTATTCCGCTATTTACATATATAATATATGTAATATTTTACTATCACTATTAACAAATGTTGATTTTTTGTTTGTTTGTATGAAGTGCTGATTCATATTTATTATATAAATTTCAATTAATCAATTGCAATCAAATACAAATATTTATATCCTCTTTGATTAACACGCTGCTATTTTATCTACCCCCACTTAATTGACACTTAAAGAGCTTCTCGTGAAAATATGGCTGCAATGGCATCATCAAATGCTATGTCCCCAGGTCAAGCACCTGCTGCAAGAATTGATCAACATTCTACTTTAATGGAGGATCCGGACGTATGGCGTCCAACATAAACTAAATTTAAAATTTAAATAATTTATTTTAATGAGGCAACTAAACCAATATTTCTATTCTTCTAATATTTTTTGTTTTTTTTGTTGTGTGTGCATTTATTTATTGGTTTTATTAGATGATTATTAATTTGCACGTGCTTTTATTAGAAATCTTAGGTAAACCCACTTGTTTTTATCTCAATTTGGTTTTAAGCAACTCACTTTTTTTTAGCAAGTATTTTTTCTTCTATAGATATTCACAATACCACATAAGGTACTCAAAATCTGTGATAATATCTGTTTTTAATAAATAAATTATCATAAATTGTGTGTGACGTGTGTGTATATCTAAATGTTATATATTACCTATAAAATATCTATTGGTTCTAACCGGTTTGTGTACTAAAAACAATGAATATATACATTTAATATATTCTATACGCTAAATTAGGAGATATTGAATTGTATTCGTGGATTTGGTATTGAAAACAAATAAATATACAATCAATTGACTACTAATTACGTAGATATTTGCATGAATATAATTTTAAAACATTCAATATGAAATGATATGATATTGGCTATTAGCTATTAAACAAATAAAATTCTTATCTTTATTTTGATATATTTGTTCCAAATATTTTTAATAGATAAATACATTGTATACATGTATTTATTTAGTAGTTGTTATTATGGTCGCTATACCATTAAAAAATAAAGAAATTGTATTTTTATCGATTATTACTATATATTTATATACAATATACATATATTATTTTATTTTTATTTTTATTTTTTTTTTTTTGTTTCTCAATATTTTAGAGCCAACATTGAACAAATGCGAAATGCAGCAGCCTCAGTAGACAATAGGAATATAAATAGTGGAAGACGCTCTAATAATCTTGTTAATAATGCTCAACCAATATCAATATCAGGTCCACCACCCTTCGACAGTAATGTGTAATGCTGAATGAATAATACTTACATATAACGAGATCTTATTGAAATATATTATTAAATACATTCTATTAAATTATAACGAAGCATTACATTAAATAAAAAAAAAAAATAATTAAATAAATAAATAATTATGTTGAAAGGGGCGGATCTTTTATAAAATATTGTAAGTAATGTTTTTTTTTTTTTTATTTTTTTTTTTATTGAGCAGAAAATTGTGTTGTAGAATGCTTTGAATGTGTATTGTGTGTAAAATTATGTAATATTAAACAAAAAAAAAAGCAATTAAGAAAATAAAAATAAAAAATAATTAAATTAAAATTGAAAAATATACGAGTGTTAGTGTTACGATAAATAAAGAAAAAAAAAAAACATAATAAATATTATTATTACAACCATTACCTATTTAATTAATTATAATTAATAATTTAATTTGTAGGTATAATTATATTGAAAACATAAATATTTAAAAAAAAAAAAACATATTAGAAAATGAAAGCATATCTACGTATTTATTCCAATTCCATTAAAATTATGTTATAGCATAATCGAAATTATTAAATATAATTTTAAATATAAGATCAATGAAATACAAAATATTAATTAAGATATTATTAATTATAAAGAGAGTCTTCAAGTCTTAAAAGTCATCACGAAAAAAAAAAAAAACAACACGTGAAAACAATATAAATAAATAAATAAATAAATAAATAAATAATGAGTTATTACATTAAAAGTTATAAGTGCATTTTTCTTTTTATCAGCCATTGATTTCTTCAAGTTTTCGTTTATGATGTTGATAAAACGGCAAAACTCAATTATAGGGTACGAAATGTAACTTAATAGACATACAAAAAAATTTCATCCAATTTTATTGTTAAAATTTAATCTAAAATAAAAGTTTTTTGTACGGAGAAATGCTATTGTAAATATCACTACTGCAGTATAGTTTTACTTATGCTAAAAACTGATACTGATAACTGATTTTTTTTTACAATACACAGCTGGCTTTGGCCACCACGTAGTACTATCAGTAGTACAATATCTATCTATGTATGTACTTTTACATCTTTGGTTATCAAACATCAATTAAATGTACAGATTGTAGGATTGTAGTTGACTGCGTGCAATCCTAATTGAACGTATGTTTACTTTTACTTGAATACTTTCTAATTTACGCAGCGTAGATTGTTCCGACTTGAAATAAAATTATTTTAAAATACTTTTTTAAAGAGCAAAGTATTTTATTTTTGGCTCGTTTGTTGAGACCTAAAGTCCGTTCTACACGTTAGTTAATAGCATCTGAAAATAAATTTTATAAAAGAGCAGCAATTGTGGAAAAAATTTGCTGAAATATTGCTGTATGTCCTTGTATAATATTTAAAAAAAATTGCCGTAATTTCAGCTGCTATTAGCAAACGTGTAGCATGGACCTGATAAAGTAATCATATTTGATTACTAGAGAGAAATTATTTTAAATAAACGCAATTGAAACTATGTTTCTCTTAAGAGATTTATACCTTCGATATACTATAAAGTTAGTGAGCATTCGTGCAGTTTATAATTAAGATAACTACGTTCCGACTGGCTCATTACGAGTTAATGACCATTCGAAACTTCATTAATTCTTACTCTCTATAGTATTATAATTATAAATATAAAAGAAGCATTCTCATTGCGCAGTACATTTTATACTCAGCATACATACTTGCAAACTGTTGAAAATCAGCAAGCAATTTTAAATAAATCATCGATGGGTATGATTCAATTTACATCAACATATACCACATAAATGTCGGTAAGTTCCATCTCTGCTTTTTAAACCGAATTCAGATTTAATAATTTATTTATATAGCTTTAAAATAGAAATTTCTATTTATATTCTGTTGTTATCAACACAGCATCACACATCAATAAATACGCAACTAACATTAAAAAAAAAAAATAAAAAAAATAATCTACAAAACGATAATTACTACTGAAAAATTCATTCAAGACGATGAAAAAAAATATGATAATACTAAATATCATTTGCAAATAAAAAAATCAGCTTCACAAAATATGTTACAAATACCTCAAAATATTAAGAGAATGAAATGCATGAGTGCGACAGAAATAAAACATACAAAAATTTAATGTGTGAAAAGTTTATTCATTCTCTTAATTTTTTGACTGCTCTGTATGCTATTATGCATTTATTGCGGCGATTCTAATATATTTACGGAAATTATAAATACTACTTTAATTATATGTTCCTTAGAGCACTGCTATTTCATATTTTCTACATTGAAATTTCAATTAACCATTTCGAAATATAAAAATGGATAGTTTTTTTTTTATTAGGTATGCATGCCGTATGCTTATGATGCAAAATGAAACTCTTATAAATAATATTTTAAATAAATAAGTATTATTATTATTCATGAAATTAAATTCAAAATTTAGCTACATTCTTATTAAATATTTACATAAAAAAGGATAGCATTAAAATCAAAATTAAAAAAAAGATAAAAAAAAAACAAATTGTAAATTTAATAAACTTCATTTTTCACTTTTAAAAAAATAACGAAAACAAATAACCAATTATAACGGCTAATGGCGCTGCATACATTATCATTGTTAAATTTTTATTGCTATTTAAGCGTAAATTTTCGATTTCTTTTCGTAGAGTTATGTTATCGTCTGTTAATTTAATGCAACGCTCTTTAAATTCTACCAATTCTTCTTCTCTTAAAATATCTGTATCGTTCATTAATTTGCATTCCTCCTCGATAATACGATCAAAGGATTCCAATGCAGCATGCTCATCATCATCATCGTTTATGGTTTCGCATTTGGAGCTCATAATTTTAGTATCAATTTGAGTAATAAAAGAATTATCAGGAGAAACATTTGATTCGATTTCATCTTTAAACGAATAGTTACTAGAATTTTCCGATTCCTTATCAATCGTTGTGATCGATAAATGTTCTTTTATCGAATCATCATTATCATCCAACGTTTGTGTTTTCATAATATTTTCCACGCCAAATTTAACTGTATCATTTTCTTCTAATCTAATTTTTGCGGTTAATAATTCAGCGCGAAGCTCTTTATTAAGATTCGTTTTCTCTTCGTATTCAGTCAATGTTGGTCGATTTTGGAGTTCTTTTTGTAGTGATTGTAATTCGAGCGTTGTTGTCATCAGCTATATGAACAAAAAAAAAATTAAATTAATGAATATAAACTTATTAATTTGCAAAGAATTTAAATGAAATTAAAATTTACTTTTGATTCTAATTCATCATATTTTGATGCACGAATAAGATCTCTTTGTACCACTTTGATTTGATGCAAGAATTCATTATAAATTTCTTTTAATTGCATAACAATACTTCGAATTGTTGGTAAATCATTGTCTTCGTTTTCACATTGCTGTTTATTTTGATTACCATCATTAATCGTACTAACACTTTCTTCTGACTTTGTCAATATCGTATCTGAAATATAATTTGTTAAATTGTAATTAATTCAGATACTAATAAACTGTCATAGTAAAACTTTTAAAGTAAATAAATACTTCCGCTGTTATGATTTGAATAAATCATACATACATAAAAACATTTTGCTTGAACATAAGCTTTTCGTTTTGAAGTCAATTACATATATTTTTACTTATTTTTCTTACCTTTATTTGCTTTGTTATCAAATAAGAAAAACTTTCTTTCAATATCTAATAATTTTTCATATAATTGTGAACATTTTTGGGCATCAACTTTCGAATCACCCTTATTTTTTGAATCCTACAATTTGAATGAAAAATATAAAATTACCTAGTTGACAACAGACATATAATTATGAATACAATCAAAAATGATCGCTTAAATAACTTACATTACACATGGCATTAATAATATCATCAGATTCTTTTAAATTTTTCAATTCGGAATTACTAAGCCAATGCATTATTGCTGGTTTATTCCACATTGTATTATTTTTATTTGTGTCACTGGCACTATCTTCATCCGCAATTATTAATTCAGATGCGTTAATATTATCAATTAATTGCAACCGATTTTTCAATTCCTCATTCTCCTTGTGGGCTACATCTAAACATTCCTTAGTTTCTTGACAATCAAGTACTTGTTGCGCCAGTTGTGCGTACAAATGCTGCGTAATCGTATTGTGTGCTTCTTGTTTTTCAGAATATTGATTACATTGTTCCGATAATGTGTTGTATTCGGTTTCTAATGATATTAGTTTGGCCGCCAGTTCATCAATATTTTCTTTACTTGTACTTAATTGTGATTGTAAGATGGTTATTTCATCTTCGCTATTTTGCCATGTTTTTTCTGATTTTGTATATTTTTGAACGACTGCCATACGATCTTGATAAACTTTCTTTAAGGCTTCTTTTGCTGTTGACTGAAAAGGATAGATTAACAATTTGAAATATTAATTAAAAGAGGAAGAGCTTTTAATCTTTTGAAAATAAATTATGTTTCATTGCTTTTCTACCATTTAGTGGTGATCAATTGATATATTAAGAAGAAACTTACTTGATAATTTGCTTTATCGTCTTGCAACTTGACGATTTCTTTTTGTAACTTCTCATCGGTGATATTTTTTTGATAGCAAAGCAATTTATTCTCTAATATATCAATACGACTCAGTAGTAGGTCTTCATGAATCATTGCTTGCCATGAATTTGTAGAATTTTTCCTAAAAAATAAAAAATTGCAAATTATACTTGCTAAGTATTGAATTATCGAATGATTCTATTTTCAATTGATGAAAAAAAAAAACGTAATAATTATATATTATTCTACACTCGAGCAATTGGTACAATTTTCATTCCATTAACAATTTGTCGGCCTCTGAGCTATAGATTAAAGACTTATTTAATGACCATTGTGTTTATTTTGTCCGACATTACGTTAATACAACAAAAACTGTTAAGCTGATTACAAATTTATTACTATCCTCAAAAATCGATATCATTAAAAAAAAAAAAAAAGCGTTCAAATTATGCTTACCGTGTAACTTCAACAGCTTTTTGTAAATTTAATAATTTTGTTTCCAATAACTGTTCACGTTGAAATGATTCATGCATAATTTGATTAAGCCGATACATGTCACTATCAAAATTACATACAGATTGATTTTGATGCTGTTGCTGTTGTTGTTGATATGCTGTTTTTTCTACACCATCAGGTGTCAGTAATTTTAATACAGCAATAATACATCCATGTGTTTCTTTACGTGAATTTTCGGTCACGTCAACACCAAATTGAACTGTATCACCGGATGATATTTCATATGGTTCTGAGGGTTTAATTCGTTGACTATTTATAAATGTTCCGTTGCTGCTTCCAGTGTCCTATAAGCAATTATAAAAGAAATAATTATTTCCAACAATCGAACACATAAACAGTTTTCGTTCCAGTTACTTACTTTGATAAAAAATTTACCGTCAATGTACCAAATGACAGCATGATTTCGTGATAACACTTTACAATCGAAAATTGCATTTGAATCTTCTACTCGACTGCGTGGAACTGATCGTCCAACTTTTATTTCTTGTCGAGGTTCTAATATTATGTTTCTTGTCTAAAAGAAAAAGAAGAGAAAATAAAACAATTATAACAAAATAAATTAAGCACACACTTGAAATATGACCCGAAAAAAAATAGAAAATATTTATTTACCAAATGATGACATCAAATAAATATATAATAAAATAATTGAATGTAAATAACCTGAAATGGATGAGAGTTTGGTTGACAAATTAAAATAGCTCTTGCTGGTGGTTGTTGTACAGCATTTATTTTGATGGTGGTGGTTTGTGCAGTGTGTTGATTTGATTGGGAATTTTGAGATTGTGGTTGTGGTTGTGGCTGCTGTTGTTGTGCCCATTCACCACTTCGGCGTTCGTTAGGCGAGAATGTTGTACGTTCGATTGATGACATTATTGGTTGAGCAGACATTATTGAACCATTCGCTCGCAGATAAACTTCCGCAGCATGATCCAAGAATCCACTACTAACAACCATGTCCTCCCTACCTAATTAATAATATTTTAATATTGTATTAATTAAAGAATAAAACAAAACAAAACAAAACACACACATTTCTTATAATTATTTCACAATGATCCGCGATGTAAAAATTTGTGGGATGGGCACGCAATACAATACAATCATTATTAATTTAATTTTTTGTTTTAATACTTATATTGCGTTTAAATTAAAAACAATTTTGTACTTCTGAATATCGAATAATTATGACAGAGATGGAAGACACAATTAATATATATAATTTTGCAAATAATTATGCATATCGCAAAGAAAATCATTCTTATTCTTATTCGGTATTAAAATAATAAATGAATCGATTAAAAAAAAAGCAATAAGTCATTGATTTGCGACTTAAATAAAATGATTGATCAATTAATTGGAAGAAATACTCGATATTTGTTAAAAATTATAATTGAATGGAAATGAATAAAAACTGTATGTGTTTTTTTTCAATTTTGATTTTTAGTTTTTTTTTTTTTTTTGATTGCAAAAATATTCCATTTTTGTCTTACTTACCTTATGAAAGAACCATATATACGATTATTGCTTTTCAAATATGGAGGAAACTATTTTTTTCTTCTTCTCTCTTCTTTTTTTTCCAATACACCTGAGGTGAATTTTCAATATATACTTAAATTGTTTATGATGTGTCGATGCTAATCAAAATTAGCCCACACCAAATCTTAGATTACCGATTTCCCAAAATAACAAAATGATTATAATTATAATAATTTGTAAATTGTTTTCTACAATTAAATAAAACACAAAACACAAACGCGAATATTTGATAAAATACCACCACCACCTTACAATAAAAAAAAAAAAATCTTCGAAAAATTCCAGTCTTCCAATTAATATTTAGGTGCGGTGCTTTTTATACCCAGTAAATAATAACCGATTCGAATTTATTGAATATTTGACGCACATTTTGCTCACTGTCACTTGCTGCAGTTTTCAGTATTACATTGTTTCGGCATTATATCATTAAATTAAATGTTAAATTATAATCAGATCACAGTAAGTATGAATTCATAATAATTTTTTTTTCAAAATTCACATGCCCCAAAACTATAGTCTCTATATAAAGCCCAGTTTACACTTCCTCTTGAAATGAAATTTGATGGAGAATCCATTTCACAGCCATTTCACGGCTGTGAGAAAATTGTCAATTTTGTATGAATTAGACGGCAATTTTTATTTCACGAGGAGTGTAAATGGGCTTAAAAGACTCGATATGGACGTACTAGAGAGATAATGATGATTTTAATGAGGTTTTAACCAATCAGAATGTATTTAAGGTATATACGAATACATCACTTTAAATACATTACATTAACTCGGACTTCAATATTCGGACGTTAAATGCGTTCTGAATCATCATTATCTCTAGAATATCTACAGTGTACAGTGTAAGGTATATATGTAAAACGAAAAACGTTTTATAGTATGAATTGCGTGTAACTTTTTATGTCGAAGGTATAATCTCTGTTAAAAATAATAAAATTATAATGAAAATGGAATAAATAAAACTCGAAAAACTGTTCAATTCAAGTTGATAAATTGTTCAATTTTTCAAATAATAATTTATGTTTCGAACACTCCATTCACATGTGATTTGTATTCACCTCTCGTTCTTTTTACCAAATTTTTCAAGTCAAGTTGCTTGTGTGGTAAGAGCATAATATGTATGTATTATAAAAAGAACATGGTATTGCTGACTAGACTATAATGTTGTCATTGTCATTAGATACGCATCTATGAACTAAATTAAAATAGATGTGACTCATTTTCTGAGTAGTAAGTAGAGATGAGCGGCGGATATCCGTACAATTTATGACTTGCGGATGCGGATATCGCGGATAAAAAAAATTATATAATACAAATTTGATAATTAAAAAAAAAAATTTGAATAAATTAGTTGGGCAAATATCACACTAAATTGACATCAACAAAACAATGCAATAACAAAATCTCTCCTCCCTAGTCTTCTGAATTGTTGGGAAACCCTTATATAGTCAATAATTAATTACTTATTTACGGATGCGGATAAATTTAATTCAGTACGGATACTTGTGGATACGGATACAATTTATGATATCCGTCACATCTCTAGTAGTAACATATGTTATATATTAAGTTATTTTGTACGACATTGTGCATCGTATGTTATGGCCAGGTAATGACTCTTTCAAATGAAATGTCTCCTTTTGGAAAATATTTTGTTGCGACTTGCGGTTCTTGTGATGTTTTTTCGAAATGTCAAAGTTGAAATAACATTTCGAATAATTTACAATATACATATTCGGCTTAATCGTTTTTTATATCTGTAGATCATCAAATTGCACTTTTATATTTATTGTAATTTAATAAATTAACTAATTACTCCTTTTCGCCTTTTAAAAACTACCTTTCTTGAACAAAACTGTATATTCCTAAATTTATTAAATATCAAGTCAATAAGCTAATCAAGACGATCATCTTTTCATTTAAAAATAGTTATAGTGCCGCTATACACCTAGTAACTAACAAAATTCTGTATAAATAATATTCAAGCATATTATAAATAAATTCGTAATACTTCTTACGAATTTTGTAATATGTCTCGTAAGAAATATATTGAGAATATCAATCTAAGATTAAACTTTAGTTAAACTAAAAAAAAATTGTATTATTAGAATTAGAATTAAGATATATGGAAAAAATGGATTGTTTTATCTCTTATATATAACATTACACGCACTAGATGTATATTCTGATCATACTGTATAAAGAGTAAGTATATTATATGGCTAATGCTTTATGTTATGCAAATAGGTAAATAAAATATTATTATAACTTAAATTACTAACTATGTAGTAGCATAGGCAGCTTTAAACCACGAAACATTGTTTATGTATATACATTCTCATAAAAATGATAGAATATTGATAAAATAAAAATACAGACTTGAGATTCAACGTAGAAGAAAATATTTTTTTTTAATTCAATTAATTTAATTTCTTATAATTCGTCTCTTTTTATTATTTCACCTGATCGGGTTTTGAAATATTTTATATGGAAACTATTTGCAAAATCAAATTGAAACTCGATAAAAAAAAATTGTCACCCTAATATATATATTACATATGTATATACTATATATACAGTGCCGATGTAAGGCTTGATGGCGTTTGGCAGAATTGTTTTTTCTTTTGCCTTATTCATATTTGCTTAAGATATAGATCATGTCGCGATGATCTTTTTAACCTCACAAAGTCTCCTGTACGACAAACATTGTGTTTTTGTTCACACTCTAGGCTTTTTCTGAGGATTGAGTGGAGGGATTTTGATGATTGAGCATGCTTACATGTATGAACAAACAAAACGCGAAAACTCAAAAAACGCGTAAACTTACTTACCTAGGGTAAGAGCGCATTTTTTTTATGGATACCCCCATAAGGAGGGTCCGCAGAGGGTAGGTGTCTATGGACGAAAATTTTGTGTTGAAAATATCTTTGAGGTGCATTACAGAATTCTCGCTCCCTTATTTTTTTTCCAAAAGGAACAAATATTTGCCCAGCCCGATAGAAATTCGAAATCTCGTTCCTGCCATTTTTTCTCTCAATAATGACATTTGAATAGAAAATACTTATGTCATTTATTTCGCTAAACCACTTTCGTTAATCCGGTTTATCTCAATACTTGTCCGTAGTTATATATACTAACCTGAATCATTAATGAATCTAAATTAATTGGCTTAAAATTAATTAAAAAAAAAAAACGTGTGAAATAATTATAATTTTTATATCAATTTCTGTTTTCGTTTATTAAAGAATTTATTTCTATAAAAAAAAAAAATTCAACTTTCTTAATCCTATAACTTAAATGTAATAAAAAATATGAAAATTCAAAGAGGAAATATAACTGCCTCAGTTAAAAACAAAAATAAAACGTAGTAAATCTAAATATGCTCTAAATTAGTTAACTATTCAAACCTGGTTCGTGTATAAACTTTTGGCATTTTATAAAATAAGTGTAAATAAAATGTCATTGTCTGAACTTAGACAAATAATAATATTGTTATGTAGTTATATTTATTGATACGAGAAAACATACAAACAAATCAAATATGGAAAGTGGCAATAATTTACTAGTAATAAAACAAATTGAAAATATTAAAACCGAGTTTATAGAAGTCTCATCAGATATTGAAAACATTTGCCGATTGTGTTTAAAATCGTCAAATAATATACGAGACATATTTTATAAAAATCAAACAAAATATAATTGGGTTGAAGCAGATATATCAAAACAAATTTTCGAATGTACAAATATTAATGTGAGAATATTAATTAAGCATCAAAATTTATTAAATTAATAAAATATTAAATAAATTATCTGAACATTTAGGTGACGCCGGAAGATGGTATTACAGGAATATGTTTTGTATGTTTACAAGAAATTATTAATATTATAAGATTTCGTAATCGATGTACAAAAGCAAATGAACGTTTAAAGAATACTATTCCGAAATCAACAAAATATAATGATTGGTTTGCCTTTATTGATTTGGGTGAAGAAAATCAAATATTACCTATTGGTTCGACAAAACCATTGACTGGTAACTTTGAAGGTAATGTGCGTAGTATTCGAATAAAAATCTACCATAATATTCTTAAATCTTTGTCAAAAACTTGATAACATAACTTATGTATTATAGGTGAGAATGTATCATTTCCGAAGCATCAATATTCAGATAGTCTTAATACATCGTCGTCGTCATTCAATAATAGTCATGATACACAAATTAGCGATAGTAATTCAATAATAGACGAAACTTATTTAGAGAAAAATAATGAAGAATTGTGAGTGAGGTTGTCTTCTGTTTTACTTAAGTATACCTTTTACCAAAGAATATGTATCCATATTATTTGTATTTTACTTTACATTTTATATGTTAAGAAAATATTATTATAGAATAACTTTGCATGCAGTATAAGTCATAAAATTTATTTCATAAAACCATCTCGAATGATTTATTTTATTTTGATTAATTAATAATAAAAGATTTTCTTTTTTTCAAATTTAAATAATACAGGGAAGATATTGAGCTATCAATGAAGAAAAAACGAGAAAGCATATTAAAGCAATCACCACCTAGTCGTAGAGGAATATGTCATATTTGTGGCAAATATATGACCAGATTGGACACACATTACAATACGCATGTGAATGATCGCAAATTTAACTGTGAAATATGTGGTCGTGATTTTAAAATGAAATGTACGTTAACAGCGCACCTTTTAGTGCACTCTGAGAAGAAATTCATCTGTGATATTTGTAACAAAGCATACGTAACAACGTAAGTAATTATTTATATATATTAAAAAAAAAATCTTTATATTGTGGTTTTTGTGAAAAAATAATATTTCTTTTCATATATACTTGTTAAGGTCGCGTTTAAAAAAGCATATACGGGCTAAACACACAACAGAAAGACAACGTTATTTATGTTCTGTTTGTCATAAAGGTTTTTTTGTGGCAGCTCATCTAAAGGTTCATTTTCGACGACACACGGGAGAAAGGTATGTACATTCTTCTTCTTATTTTTTTTTATTAAGAAATCCCTATGCTTTCATTTTGATCCGTCTAGTCCATTAAAACTATAAGGTATCGAACAATATAAAATTTAATTGCTAGTAGTAAATACAAATTCCTGTAATTTTGATAACCTGTAATTTAAATTGTTTTATTTCTGACAATCAATATTTATAATCCTAAAATAATATTCTTTTTATTCCAGGCCATATAAATGTGATTTTGATTCATGCGCAGCTACTTTTGTTCATAAAACGTCTAAAATAAATCATATGCGAAGTCGAATACATCGTACTGAAGAAAATTAACTGCAAAATGTTCATACAATATTTTTAAGTAATAAAATTGTAGTTTTGGATAAATCCTATGGAGAATTCCATAAAAACAATAAAAAAAACAAACTACCAATTAGATTGGTACAGGACTTCATTTTTACGAATATTAATTTCATAAACAAAGAAAAATATTAGTTGATAGCTTTATTTTATCATTCAATTAATTCTCATGTTAATTTTTCTCATGAACGGTTTTTAATGATTGGTCCGCCATTGAACGCACAATTAAGACGATATGGTCTTGGGCTCTTTTGGTCGGGTCGTAAAATCAAATAAACTGATTTTTTGACTTTTCAAACCGAAAACCGAAACCTATAAATTTTTTGTCACAATTTCGATTCTACGTCCAATGCCAATTGAGCAACAAAAAAAAAAACATTAAATTATTTAGAAACTGAAAATTTCTTTTTATACAAATATATTTAATTGTTTTATATTTTACAATAAATAATATAAAATTTATTTTTATGTATTATTTAATTGTAGTCGGAACATAAAAATTATATTATAATATTCTTAGTCTAAATAAAAGGCACCATTTTGATTCTGCTCAAATATTTTCTTTTTTTCTTTTTTTTGTTAAAGAATTATGTATTTATTTAAATTTATTATTAATAATATCTTTAATGATTGATAAATTAAACAAAAAGAACATATTTCTATTTGAAATATTTCATATAAAAAAAAAATTAACAATTTAAATATAAGCTGGGTCGTGATACACGTAAGGTCACATTAAGCTTAGCTTAACTTGTCAGATATTAAAAATGAAGAAGTTACTATAACATGCATCTTTTCACATTGAATAGCTCTTTTCCACTCTATAGATACCAATAACTCTAGACCAGCCACGCACTTAATATAGAGGATTCATATGATACAATTTCAGAATGTTCATTGAAAAATGTGCAACAAACAGAAACGCAATTGTTAATAAACATTTATATTCAATTCATAATAGAAAGAAAAACAACAAATTTTTGTATTTTTGTCTCTTATTTGTTATTTTTACAATAAGAGAAAATATAAAAATTAATTTATTATTTACTATTAATTATAAATTACAACATTTCGTCTGTTTTTCTTCATAAATTATTAAATAATAACATATTAAATAGCAAATAGAAACAATAATAATAATAATAAACGTATGTCGCAATATCAAAATTGTCTTGTTCAGCAAAAAAAAAGAAGAAAATTAGGTAAGTTATGTTTTTGTTGTTGATGCTGAAGATGAACATCGTAAATGTTGTAACATATTCAATATTATTTAAATAAAGTAGTGAATTCTTTATTATTATTAAAAAGTTCATTTCTATAAACAATTAATAAATATCAAATTATTCTTACAAAAAATAGTATAAAAACAATGAAGAAGAAATTAGTTATTTGTCATAATCAATCATTTTTTTTTTTTTTTGATTTGACATTAAAAAAAATGTTTAACCTAAACTTACGCTTAAAACATATTTTTAAGTTTAATAGACATTAATACGTAAATAATGATAATTAATTAATTAAATTAATTAATTTCATATTGAAATAAAGTACATTTTGCAGGATTTTTCTTCTATGTAATATAAGTATTATTTTGAGCATCCTATTTTCTAAAAGTAAACGATTATAATTAATATGCTAAAAATGTTTTAACATTAATTTTCTAATTATAGATTGTTGCGTGGTTACGTATATACAAAAAAATCAGGAGCCACATCAACCATTTAATATGAATAATTTTATGAGACTTAAAAGAAAATTTGTTTCTGTAATAAAATTATAAAACAAAAAATAATCCATAATTATGTTATAAAAGTATTTGCCAGTCATATCAAATTTGAAAATATCTATATCCACTTTATAATTAAACGAAAAGCCGATATACGCAAATAGTAAATTAACTCTTCAAACTTAACCAATTAACTCAGCGATTGTTTTTATTTTCTTTATCTTTAGCTTTTCTTTTAGTTTCATGATCTATCTATAATTCTATACTCTTTACAACAACAAAAAAATTACTATGGTGTAAGAATTAAGTTAAATTATGGCACTGGAAATCAATATCAACACACTTGCAAAAATTTATTCATTTAAAATTGAGTTTCACAACCGAACAAAAAAAAAATGATGGTGGTTTTAAAAACATTATGTCCATTACTTTTTGTGTACTTAATAATTAATATTTTCGCGATTAGAAAAATGATTTGTTATTTTGTTAAAAACCTCTATATTTTAAAATTACTTTGAATCTCGAGGTTCGCCTTTTTAAATATATATATTTTTTCTTCTTCTTTTTTTTATAATAGCCTTCATATATTATTAAATAATTTACTTCTATTTCTAAACAAAATATATTATAGAATGCTTTTATTTTATCTTCATTTTTTTCTTCTTTTTGTTTTTACTTAAATACAAAATATTCTTTTATTTTTAGACTTTGATAAGGTTTAAAAATTTCCAATTTAATTTATATTCAAATACGTAATCTTAATAGTTTAAAACTTATAAAAATTCAATAAAAACGAAATTTTAGATGTTTATTATAATTCTAAGTTTACCATCGTAAGCTTCCAAAACTTCTAAAATTTATCGTTTTTTTTATAAAATAAAGAAATAAAAAGAAAAAAACTACATTTAAATCTTCACTTAATTGCTAATTAATAACATAATTCATTCGATCGTATTCTCTTTGGTAAACTGAACGCGTTCACTCATTTTTAATGGTAACATAAAATTTTAATTTTTTCTGCAATAATAACCAAGTGTTTTACATTTTTCACATAATATTTGTGGATGAACCTTCGATTGATCTGATACATCCAGACCATCAGGCTTGTCTAATGGACGCTGAAAATAAATATAGTTAAATGTTAAAAACTGTTTAAAACGATTTATTCTAAATTAAATACGAAAAAAAAAAAAAAAACGTTTACCTGTTTATGCGGATATACATTTAAATGACATTTGATACATTTTTGTCCCATATTTGACCATGAATTACCAGACATCCACTTTCGCTTACATTTTGGACATTTATATTCTCCAAAGCAACGCTTTTTTCCTTGATATGGTGTCTTTCCATCGCACTTGGGTCGTGCCTATAATTTATTTTTGCAGCCATCATAAAAATAATGTAACAAAAAAAAAAAAAAAATGGAAACAATTAATTTTAATTCTAATTCATTTTCTATGAGAAACTAAATAAACTTTTTATTTATTGATTATATTTCTATTATTGATTGACAGAGTATAAAATCATTAAATATAACGTACGAAATCTTATCGCATAATACAATGAAGAAAATATTGCTCTTCCATTTTGATTTTAAACATAAGCATTTGAATTTATTATATATATATGCGAGCAATAATAATAAAAACTTTAACAAAGCTTGGCTGTATTGAAATAATACCGAATAGAATTTATTTATTTTTAAACATTTTTTTTTTTTTTGTCATATATGGTTTATAATACATATTTTTATTTATTTTTCTAATAATCAATTAATTTTGTATATAATAAAAATGATATAAAAAATAAATAGTGTGCTGGGTCTTATATTACAACGCCACAACGCCAAAACATATTTTCGATGCGTTTGCTAAATATTCATATCTTTAAAAAAAAAATATTTGTATATATAAAGACACGATAAACAATATAAACATTTCGATACAATAATCAATTAATAAAAAAATAAAAAAAAACAAATAATGAAAATAAAAATAAAATATAGCTATACAACGGAAACGTAAAAATATTTTAATAGTTCCCCGAATAGTTCATGTGATGCCTATAAGTAAGATAGATATTGACGATTTAAAAAATATAAATAATTATGCAAGAAACATTAAAAGTATGAAATCTTATTTCGCAAGTAAAATATTACTTAAATAGAATTACAAGAAAAACATGTAGTTAATAATTGAAGTATGTATTATATAGAAAATAATTCGTAATTCAATGGCTTCGATTTGAATAAATTGTGAGAGCAATTCGTAATGCCAGGAGAAACGTTATGATGATGATTCAATACTCCTCTCAACTAATTACTGAATTCCATTATGCGATGGATTAATAAAGTTAAAACCATTTCGTCAATTTGGAAAAAAATCGTCACCTCTGAATTGGTTTGTCTTATATCCATATTTATTTGATAGAAAAATAGACCTTATAAACTTTATATCTACATAAGGTTTATTTTCCGTTCAAAGAATAATATATATATATATATACGACCAAATTACTAACTGAGTAGAAGAAATAAATAGATTTATATAGTAATTTACTTGCGCAACATTAATCCTATTTACCTGTGGGCAATCACGAATATAATGTCCTTTCTTGAAACATAAATGGCACATATATGCGAATGGTGGTAGCTTTATTGATTTCTGTTGATGCATGTCATGTTGATTAAGCGATGATAATGGAAATAGTCCTAAATCGTTGAAATGATCACATAGTTCACTTATTGGATCGGATATTGTGCCCAAAATAGGATCTTGTAGTGGTGCGGATGCATTGTATGACGATGCGTAATTTTCATGACGATGATTGGATGTTGGAAATGGACTCCAAATCGTTGGCACGTAATTTGATTGTTGCTAAAAAAAAAAAATTGTTAATTTTAAAATTTTACTTATCTAATATTAGCACTTCTAATTTGGAAAACATTTTGCGATAGACAAAGTGATATATTTTATATGGATAATAATATTGATAAGTCGTTCTTTATAAATATTATTAATAATGAACTGCCAATTAGATTGGCATTGACCTTCATTTTTATAAAAAAAAGTACACGAAAAAAAAAGAAGCAAAAATAAAAATTACGAAACCAATACTTTATTTTTTAGAAAATAAAGTAAAAAAAGACAAAAAAACATGAAAAAACAGAGGCTCTAAAAAAACATGAAAAATTTTCTTTACCTTAGAAGATGTACCAAGTATATCTTTTGAAGAATAGTACAATATAGGAAAAACGAAAAAAAATATACTATTTTGTGTACATTCGAAAGTATATCAATACAATACGTAATATATACTTCATGCATAGCTATACTAGTATTCCAATAATCGCTTAGCATGATATACTAATGTATAATTTAAAAAGCATCATTTATATACTAAAAATTAACCACTAAAAAATAGAATAAATATCCGTATTGAAAATTATCTTTCAACATCATCATAGAAACAATTAAATAACGAAAATTTAATTGTAATTAATTATTAAATAACAAATTTCTTATTATGAAAATTATAAATCAAAATAATTTACAGCAATGAAAAGGATTTTTGAGTTATAGTTAGAACCATATGGTTGGAGTATTCCAATGTTCACGAACTTCACGTTAAATATTCAAAACCTAATTAGATTACATTTAAAACCTTATAAGCAGTACTTGGAAATCATCTAGGCATCATCAAAATAACCAAAAAATAAAAAACAAAACCATATAGAATGAATATTCTCTAAGAAAATCTATTGTGTTCTATATAGTAGCATATATAGAACCAAATTTATTAATACCAATCATTAGTAAAGTAATAATATTATACACTCTAATGAAAGTAAATTGAAAAGTACAATATTACACTGGCAACTGTCATAATATTAATTTAACTTGAATTAATTTAAATTAATGATAAATAAAACACGCAATAATCATTCAGTACTCAGTTCAGTTATAATTTACTCAATTGTATTATGTACATACGAGTATGTAGTTACAGTATTATAGATTAAAGCGCAACCACTAAATAATAAATATTTGCATTTTATAAATAAATATGTAAATAAATAAATTTTTCATTATTTTAGAAAAACAAAACAAAACAAATCAATGATTTTTCAATAGATTTAACGAATCCAAACGCTGTGTGTCTATAATTTTTCAATTCATTGCAAGGTTGACCAATTTATTGAAACAATTAAAAACTATAAACACTATTTTAATGAATGGGAAATATTGTTCTAATTTAAATTTTTATAAAGATATGCATTTTCAATTAATATTGTTTTCATAATTTTAATAAACTTATTTCAAATAAAATGATTTATCAATAATTAATTGGAAAATATGGAGAGTATGAAGTGATTCAATTAAATAAAAAAAATAAAAATAAAAGAAGAAGCTATTATAATATTTAAAACTTACCACATATGATGCTGCCGTATCATTTGGTAAGTAGAACCATTGAAATGGTGATGAATATACTCCCGAATTATTATTCTGCTGTGATGATACATTATCTAATCCAATTTTGGAATATGTACTCGATGTTTGCGAATTCATAATGGTTGGTGAAAGTTGTGAAATCACTGTCGGTGGCATTTTGTTAAATTAATAGAAACTAATTCTCTATTTAATGCCTATTAAATTTATTAAATAAAATATACTCAGAATCAGAAAAGACACTTAATGTTTTTGTTATAGATACCATATCACCATTCAAATAATTTAAAGCAAGATTTAAAAACTTACATTTATTAATGTTTTATTAGCACTTGAATTTAAACAATATAAATACATATTTAATAAATATTAAGGAATTATTAAGGAATGTTGTGCGGGTAAAATAAATCACAGAAATTGATAATTGTTTTGAACACTTATTGTATGTAAAAAAAAAAAAACATAGGATTTTTGAAAATATTGTTCGCCGGTTGGCTGATTTTAAGCGAACACATCATAAGCCCAGGCGTTAGACATGTTAATTTCTATACATATTTTATTTATATTTAAGTAAAATCAAATGAAATGTTATGTGTTGTATTTGTATTTTAAAAATCTTTTTCATAGACTTGAGTGATCTGAAAATATCTACAAACTATTTTTAGCTAAAGAAAGAACTCGTTTCTTTTCTACATTACAGACAACACACACTGCACAATTTTACTATCTATCTTTACAAAAATTAATTATTTAGGTACCAACAATAACGACAACAGAATAGCTATTGATATTATTTGTAGTCAATTAGTTACATTTGATATAAAAATATTTATGATCATATACAAAATAATTTTATTACAATCGTAAGTGACTTAGTAATTTGACTGCAACAATTTGAAAAAGACTCATTATTTAAATGTATCTCAAGAGTTTATTTGGTCCACATTTCTGACGGAATAATTTGATGCAATTATGGCCTTGCTAAAAACAAAAAATACAACCATCGCTAAAAATCGCACTATATTTGAATGAATATATTTTTTATCGAAAATTTATTTACACAAAATAAAGGTATATTTTAATACTTAAACAATTTATTTCGTAATAAAAAAAGATAGAAAAAACATTTTGTCTTTAACTATTCTTTTTTAAATATTTATAGAAATGTACAGAAACATATGTTCCTAGAACTCATCATTTATATTATCATACACTAAACATTTTTAACAATAGCTTATGCGCAATTTTCCAACTGAAAAAGTGAAAGTCACATCTGGATAATGACAGTAATTTAGAAAAATTTACCTGATGTGTTGGAAGTAATATAATTGAAAGATTGTTTTTTTATGATCTCTCTATCATTGAGATCGTTTTAAATGCATATTTGATTTGTTTTTATTTATTTACATTCTTTTCCGCTTAAAATCACTAAATATTCTTAAAGAATATTTGTACTCGACTAGGCATTGACATATATAAGTTCCTACAATTTAAATTATTTCATAAAATTCCCTGAATTGGTTTCATCGCATTTATTAATAATTATAGTTGGATCATGTACACATTTATATGAGTTTTCATCTAATACCAATACCGCACAATAAGCCAACTACACACGCACACTTATTCCTTATTAATCCAAAAATAAACAAAAAATTAAAATGCGTTGTCTTAATTAATCACATTGTAATAATATGGTAGATACTACTTAAACTGCACATATTTCAAAGAATATTGAAAATAAACATTACAACCACAAAAATAGTTCAGAAAAAAAACAAGAAGAAAAATTAATAGAAAACTATAAATTATTATTAACCGCGATGAAATGAATTAACAAAAAAAAATTAAAAAAAACAAAAGCAAAACGTAAATTATTATGACTTACTCTAAAAATAACAGCCCGCTGTCATTTTAATATTTTGATTCAACCGACTGTTCGTTTAAAAATTCCATCGTTGACTAAATGCGCAAACAGAATTTACTAATTTTGTACGCCATCGAATTGATGCAAAGGAGTATATAGCGGACTACTACTGCACAACTACTATTACACTTAACTTAAAAACATACAAAAGAAAATATCAATTGGTTTAAAGAAACACAGTCACACATCATCATCGCACATCGCATCTTCTGAATTAAATTGGTAGGTATCTACTATTTATTAATTTGCTATAGATTGGAAAAATCTAATATGATCTCTGTTCGGAGAAAATTTTGTGATATTATTGTGAATGAAATGGTCTTATAGATTATGTCTATTTGACTTTAAATGGTAAGTTTAAACAGATCATTAATTTTATTTTCAACAGAATTAATATCGAATATTTCGAGTACTTTGATTTTATGAAAAATGTATGAGAGTAACATATTTTGGATTGAGAAAAGATTTTTTGTGTCATTTGTAAACCTTTTATGCATAAAACCAAAAAACCCCTAAGTCATTATTGATTTGACCGTAAAGTCAACGATCATTTAAAAATACCATTTTTAACAAATAGTATTTTTTTTTAGCCCAGATCTGAAATAAATTTTCAGAGACACTGCATATAAGCAAAGCATACATAATAAATGTATGGTTGAATGGCTCTATATATTATTTCCTCTCAAATGATGTGTACTTAAGCATATTTATTTATATTCATTTTTGTTATTTTAATAATACATATATAGACAAACTATAATTGACGAAAGAGAAGAAAGACTAAATAATATAATTGACTTTGTTTTAATTACAATTTATATATTGCATGGGGATGGGATATGTGTTGCCGAGTTGAATGTGTACCTTCTTACATTTATTTCTACACCATGCGTGGCCAAGCTAAAGAGATTGTGTTTTTTTCTTTTTTTTTTTTATTTTCTTTTTCTATTAAAAGCATCGTCAATAATAAAACAACGATCATCTTGGTTACATCATTGCTTCATAGAAAAACAACATAAATATAAAACATAAATTTTAATTTTTATGTTGTCCATCCAGTTAAGTTTAAAGATATGTAATAAAAAAAAAAAAAAATAATAAAAGGAAAATATTATTGTATATTAAACTATTCACTATTAAATGAATGATGAATGAAGTGCACATTTTTTTTTTAATAAAAAATATACCCTAATAAATTATATTCATAAATTTCAAGTTTGAATACTTAAATAAAAGTTTAACAAAATTTTGGTTGTGTTAAAAATGTAATGTAATATATGGCCTAATACATTTTGTGGCTTATGTTTTTGTGGTGCCGTCAAAATATATTAATAAATAAATTTCAAGAGAAAAAAAAAGGATATTCAGAGCTATTGAAATCAAGAGAAAAATCATATATATTTGTCACTGGCTTAATAATTTGGCATTCATAATTATTTAAAGTGACCACTTAATGTGTGTGATTGTTTATATATTCAGGCAAAGATTTTATTACTTTTGAATTTTTCTCATAAATATTATATCGTATTTCAAATTATTATTATTATAGTTTTGTTTTTTTAATTGTTTTTGGACCATTGAAATTAGATACGTTTCAAGGTGCCTACGCATACTTAACTTATATACACTTAAGTTACTCGAGTAATTTCATCACAAATTTTGTTAATATGAGATTATATGATTTATTAGTTATGAGTATTTGTTTGATTGGTTTGGAAAATAAAATAGAAAATTATAAAAACCGCTTACAACAGCAATAAAAAACAAATTGAATTATAAAATTCAATATCATAAAATAATTGTTTATTATTTTTTTTTACAATATTACGAATTCAATACACACACATACACAATTGCTAGAGATTTATAAATAAAGTACGCCACACAGATGCGGTCAAATACATGTATTTCATTCTTATGAATTTTATGCTGTTTATGCCATTTATATAGAGAATATTTATACAGTATAGACTGTCTAAATGGGGTACCTAATTTTGGCACAGGTACAAGTTACAACTGCAATAGCTCCAATTATGAGAATAATTTTGTTTGAAATTTTACTGTTATGGTTACGTATACGAAAAAGTTTTATATTTAAATGTTAAATAAAGTTGAAATGAAAATTATTGGATTAGATAATTGTTTTTGATGGAATGCTTCAAAACTCTTCACCGAAATCAGGTGCCCTACTTAGACAGACTATACTGTAATTTATACATGAAAGAATATATTTTATTATAAATGAACTTATAGTCCATTCAGAATAAACTTGCAAACGGTTTTATTATTTGAATTTGAATAACGCATTCTGATTGGCTGACAGATATTATTTGGAGGGTTTAACGGTACTTATCAAAAAATAGTATCTCTCAACCAATCACAATGCGTAATTTTTAGAGGTTGTACGGTACTTTGTAATGGCAGTTGGCAAGTTTATTCTGAATAGACTAAAATAAAAAACTGATTTTTATATAATCACGATTTGTATACATTAGGGTGGATCGACTTTTCTTTCAAGCTTTCTACCATTATTTTCTGAGTTGCATTTGGTCTTCTGATCCACGTGCTAAAAGGATTTTGAACATAAATGCTATCTTCGATGTGCTGTAGCGACTCAAAAGGCAGAACCTTGTGGCTTTTTTGAAACCTCGATGTTGAACCCTAAAACAGGTACATTTTGAAAATTGAAAAAATCAAGAAAAGATAATTTTTCAAACCCGTTGTGTTATTATGACATGGTTCGAACTATATTGAGTTTTCTATACATGCTACCTTGTGATAATAGCATGATGAAACGGTAAAGTTTCAACGGTATGAACATCACAAAACCAAAAAAGAAAAAAAAACAAAGACTAAGACTAAGACTAAGAATCAAGGTAAGTTAATTGTTATTCAAAATTCATGGAACTAACTGTAAGGTTTCACTCTCCCTCAGTCCCATTTCATCTAAACGTATACATGGATATTATATTTTAACCTTAAATATAGCAACACAATAATCAATCACAATAATTTTATATTTAATAGTTATTCAACACATTTTATCATTCATTTATATTAGTACACAAAATATAAATATTTAATTCTTTTTTTGCATATTCAGTAAAATTTAGTCAGTACAATTGTTTCGAATAGAACCATTTATCATTAAATATTAAATTATAAAAAAAGTCCATAATTTACATTGCAAATTTCTAAAATAGTAAAGCTTCGTAAATTACTGTAACGCTGACTACTAGGGTTAAGCAATCCATATATAGAAGGAAGAACATTTTTTTTGCTCTTATGAAATAGTTTGGAAAGAAGATTTTCCCAGTCATTTGCAGATCAAAAACATTTTTTTTTGTGTCTTACGAAGGTAACATATAGACAAAAGAAAGTTGCCGCCGCTGGTAATTTATGACCCTAACTGTAAAACATGATATTTCCTCACCACTTTAAACTCTTTTGTTAATTGAAATAAAAATTTGAAAGCTGTAAGGTTTTTTTCTTTAATTTCCTAATTTTCGATTTTTATGAGGCTTTACTGTGTAGCTATCAACATGAACTAAGTATTTTAATTCTATAATCGTACGAATCGACGGATTCAAGAAAAATTTCAAATTCTCAAATATTATTTTAGAGCCAAATTTTTTTTTTTAATAATAAAAATAATATTAAAACATATTTATACTATCTGATATATATCAATGGTACCAATGAAGCATATACATTTATGCTACGTGAATGTGATTGAAATATTTCTATCACTATGTTTTATATACTTAAATGTATTTGAGTCGAAAATAAGGAAGAAAAAACAAAACAAATATAAAAACATAGAACATGAAAATGCGTTAACTAAAAAAACGGGATACAAGAAATCTTACTGATGCTAAATGTTATTGTCATTTATCGTGGCTTGTTATGTTTTAGAATTATTTTCAATTTGAATAAAGGAAACAAAATACACAAGCAATTCTACAGGAGAATCGTCTCTATATTTCGATTAGCTATTCTATGCTCATGGAAAATTACCTTAGAAATATAAAAATATATGTTTACCCCTTAGTTTTTACCATAGTAACCGTTCAACAACAACCAATTCTAATGCTATAGTGGCTTCACCATATATATAGAAAAGTTGATTTTGTTTGAGAACGCACATATATTTCCATCATAGTTTCCTTCCAAATACAATAACAAAACCGTTCATTTTCAGTTTTCATTTGATAGTTAAATTGTATAGTCAGAAAGTGTGTGTTGTTCAAACCCATGTGAAAAAATTAATTAAAACGGACAGCAAAACAAATAACAAATTATTTTAATTCTAGAATTTATTATTTATTTTATACGTTGAACAAATTTGAATTTAACTTTTGTTGAAAATGGACGTTGTGCAATACGTACATTGCACACGAAAATTAATTGCGTAAATATAAAATATTTATTTTAGCAAAAGTAAAAATAGTAAAATATCTACTTACACGATTTACAATTTAAAATTGTTAGCTAATAATTTGTGAACTGTGAGTGTCATTTTCTTTATTTATTTTATTTGTTGTGTTATAGTTTCCTTCATATGCATTTTCATAAATTAAAATCGTAAAATTAAAAGAAAATAAAGAAACAAAAGGTAAAAGCAGACATTATTTTTATTACTTCAATGTACATTGTATTGATTTATTTAAATATTTGCGACAGTTTTGTCTTTGTTGACATTTTAGTTCAAATAAATAAAGCAAATTATAGAAATCGAGGATTACATGTCTCGGGGCAGTATGTATGGAAGCGATAATTACATTGAAATGGTTTAGTTTTAAAATCAATCAAAATATTAAAAACGCTTAATTTTTTTTTAAAACTATTGAATGACAGCGTGGATGAAACAATTAAACGTTGGGAAGAAAACTAAAAAATACATAGAAAATCTTTTATTTCTTTTGTTTTAAAATGAATCGTTTTCTAATACAACTTCATAGAGTAAAACGTATAAACAGTCCATGCTATATAAAAATATGTAAAAAGAATAATCGAAGTAATTTGCATAAAAAATCCAAATACAACATGGGTAGTGTTACCTCAAGGTAAAGCGATTAATTAATTTATTCTGTTTTGTTTTTGTCGTTTTAACAAAACAACGTATAATTTATAGAAATATGTATGTATGTATGTATGTATGTATGTATGTATGTATATATAAGTATTCAGAAAGTCGAATCCTTTATAATTGATATAAAAAATTTGACGAGAGGCAGGACACTACTTGGAGTGAGTGGCCACAGGTCTCGGAGTCATTTGGTTTTCTTTGTCATTTATTTCAAAGATTCCAAAAAAGTTGAAGTCAAAGGCCACTATTTGGTCTGTGTTATATATTTTCAGAAACGCAAATTTTTGTTTATCTTATTAATTGAGTAATCCTCGTATTTGTGTTCTCATGAAGCGTGGTATAAATGAAATCTGTTTGAAAAGATTTGTTTTCTGAGATATCGGTGATTAAAGTTAAAGCTCATTACACTGCAATTATTTTAATTTAAGAACTCTAGAAGTATAATGAGTTTTAGAGACTCTGATTTTTGTGAATTGTGGTATATAATGCTAACGCATGAAACAGAGAAAAAAATTGTTTGCAACTCAAATTTCATATACATATATTGGTCCTATGACACAAAATTGTTAGGCCAAAAAATCGTTAAGGAGCAAAAAAGAGTCGGTGACCCTGATGAGTCTAGGAGCATCCAAGTTAATATTAAAAACTTTATAAAAAAATATTGCTTTATTTAAAATAATGAAGTTCGAAAATTACTCAGTTTCGTATCATCGATATTTAGGGTCAGCTCGAAACACACTTATTTCTAAATTTATATTTTTTTTTTCTAAGACAGTACCTTATGAGATTTTTTGTCGCACCAATTTCTGGATTTTTTTTTAAATTTATTGAATTATTTAAACTACTTCTTTTATCTTATCTGTTTATATGTAAAAGTTTTAGTACTTCATTTAAATTAGTTTGCGATAAATACCACAACTCGTATTTAATTGCAAGTAATATTAAATAATCCTGCATCAAAAACGAATTTATGTTACTTCTAGTATTCAAAAAATTCTACACTATCGCTTAGTTAGTATTTTTTTAAAATTCGTTATGAAAAAATGCTAGTATTGTACGATATAAACTAAGGTAATAAGTTGCTTCTGAATTTTTGCTACATAAAAACTTTCTTGGGTCATTTGACAGCAAAAGAAAATCACATAATAAAAATATTGTAATTAAATCATATTTAAATTTTTCATAGAAAATGAATTAATGCAATTTGTATTTGTATTTCTTACACCACTTCGAAAAGCAGAATTAATTCAATATAATTACATTACAAATTAAAAACTAAAAATCATATAACAAACAATAAAATACATTAAATTAAAATGATCCAAAATGCGTCATTACACATTTTTTTTTTATATAGAGTGTAGCTACTATATCGACGTTTTGGTCATTTAGATTCACTTGGATCATAGCTCGGGATATGGTAGTTTTCCGGAAATGATAAATTTTCTGGAAACGTTTCCATTTCCGGAAATTTTGCAAAGTTTCCAAAAATGTTTTTTTTTTTGAAAAACCTAATAAAAAATACTATTTGGCAATCATTAACATAGAATCGTATCGCAATTGTTGGCCTGAGGATGGAGATACCCTTATAATACATAAAATTGCAAAAAAAATGTTTTATTTTACTTTTGATTCGTGGAGCTTCATTTGACAGTTACAAACTACCGAAATGTATAAAATAAAATTCATTTCAGTGTCAAACTGTCAACTACCCGCAAAATGAACGCATTTAATGGAATTTACAAAAATTTTTTCGAAATTAATTCTTTTTTTTTTAATTTTTGGAAATTTCAATGGAAACGATATGTGAAAAAGTTTTCCGGAAACGTTTCCATATGACAAACTTTTCCTTGAAACGTTTCCAGAAATAAGGCTCCATAAACTGTCCTTATTTGCTCAATTGACTCAATTTTATCTCTGGTACATTTCTCATTTCATTTACAAAAAAATTAAGAAATATATTCGATTAAATGATAACGATCTCCTTGCTCAAAATATTATAAGTACTTTAAATGACTAAATAACATAATATAATATAATATTGTATTTAAGCGGTTGTAGAATAGACACGACATATATTACCAATATCAAAACCAAAACCAAAGAAAAAAAAAATTATATATATATATATATATAATCAAATGTAAAGAAGAATAACTAACTGATTCAGAAATGAGTGCATACCTAACTTAACGATACTACTGAGATACATTTTTATACACGCGCCTATCTACCAACAATATAATGTAAATTTAATTCTACCAATATTATTAAGTTAATAACAACTAGAACAACTTGTGTAGTTTTAATATATAAACAAGCTTGCTCAATATAATAAAATAAATAATAACCGATAATAACGAACGATTCTCCCCTTTTTTTCATATTTTTTTTTTTCTTTTCTATAATTTTTATTGTATTTTGTTAAATTTACACACAAACAAAGCAACATCAATAATAACTATATCTTAAAAAAAAAAAGAAGAAGAAAAATGATAGATTTTTACGAAATTCTATGAACTACTTACCAAAACTCTACTTATATATGTATCGAATATCGAATATCAAATATTTTCAATAATTTATGATTTTCCTTTAGTCGAAACAACTAAATAACAAATTAACATTTTCCAATATGCATATTTATTCAAATAGTTTGAGTTTTTTTTTTTTATTTTATTTTTTATTTGTTGATGAATGAAAATAAAATGATTCTATCTCGTAAAGCATTTATATTTTATATCAAAATATTCTCTTTAAAGTCCAATTCGTTTCTTAAAAAATTAGGTTTAACTAATTATTAATTCATAGATTAATAACAAGTATTTGATTATTAATCTATGGTTAATTAATTGAAATGAAATTTATGATCTCAAATAGGATTAAATAAAATATATTATGGGGCTATCATGCAAACATGTAGGAGTAGATAGGAGAAAATATGCTGAGCCCATTAATATTGATAAATAAAAAAATAAATAAATTCATTAACAAGAATTCTGTTTTAATCAGAGTTGGCAATGTTTTAAACAAATTGTTAAAAAAAACAATTTAAATAATTAATTTTTTTCAAATTTACCAAAATGCAGTTAAAATCTTTAAAAAAGAATATTAAATTCACTCATTTTTGCATCAAATTGATCTACTGACGCAAGATAAGGATTAATATAGCACAAGCACACAAATAAATAAGTGTTTCCTAAATACGAACATGCATATAGTATCTGCCAATATTTCGATTAAACAATGATTGAATTGTCGTTCGTCGTTCTGATCTTTGTCACTTTTTCCAATAATTTCATACTTACCGTAATCGTGTTTTAATGATTAGTAAAATCTTATATTTTGTCTAAAAAAAATTAAATTAAAATAGTCCTCCTTTATTTAAACTTTAAATTTAAAGCTTCAATATTAAAAATGTCGACTGGCAGACGAATTAATCTGTGTGGGTGCATTATTTAGAAGTTCTATCAATCGAAAAAAAAATTGAATAGCGTTTTCTCTAACTTTAATATGAAATTAAATAAAAAATCATTTCAGAATGACGATATATTAATTAATACATGATTATGATTTTTGTTATTTTCATTTCATAATAAAATAGTATTTTAAACATGTAATTTTATTTTGTCCACGTCCGGATTTGAGCGGATCTGGTCTCGGATCGGTTGTTTAGTTCACAACAAGTTGAGAAACAAATTAAATGCCGCTAAATCAGCAAATCTTGTGGCGATATATCAACACAAGAATAAACCAAACCGAAGCTCAGATTATTCTGATACTGAATCAGAGTCATTAATTTAACTTCGTCTTAAAGATTAGTTTACCTTATGAAGTAAATTATAATATCTACAATTCTACATATTATTTAATATATTATCTAACATTTATATCTCAAATAATATCTTGAAAAACTGAATTATTTTTAACTATAAAAATAATTTCTAAATTATTAATTTAATAACAAACAATAAATATTTTTGATTCTAAATCGTGATTGTTTTTAATATTATGTGCAAAAAAAAAATGATATAAAAAAAACATGTTTAAAACAAAAAAACAAAAACGTTTTTTTTTTTTTTTAAAAACATGTTTTTTTACCAACTCTGCACAATCACAGTTTATAAATGTTAATATGCATAATCTTTAAAGAAAATTGATTTTGTTGATTATTACCAGTTAATTGACAATCATTTAATTGGAAAAGTTGTTTAAATTTCTTTTTACCATCAGATTGTGAAATATATCAGATAATAGTATATATCTCTGTGAAAGAAATACTATTTTAAGCTACAATACTTTTAACGTTCAATATTTACATTAAACCTAGCCAAATACATGTCTTGAACATCACCCGAATTATATTTCGTCCGCTGAGAGTTGTTTTATCGCACATTCATTTTTCTTTGAAAGGAAAATAGACCTTATGTATATGTAGTTAAGGTTTATTTTCCTTTCAAAGAAAAATGTATGTGCGACAAAACAACTCTCAGCCGGCGATTTGTTAAAAAGTATCTCAAAACCGTATGAGATATAAAATAATTTATATATTTTCTTTAAATTATGTGTATTGTATTTTAAAGCAAACTAAATGTTTGTTTCTTTTATCTAAAATACTTTTATAGAAAATCTAAATCAAGTCATATATAGAAGTGGTTCTTCAACTGCCCATCAAGTAATATATGGATTTAAAGAAAAAAATGTTTAGTCATCGAAATAAGGGGGATTTTTTAATCTACACATAATAAACAATATATAGCGATTAATTCATATGCGCTTACATTAAACAAACTTTCAATTCATCTACAATTCTATCAAATATAAAAATTAAATAAATAAATAGAAAAATATGGATATATTTACCCACTGAGTTAAGTTAAACATTAATTGCAACTGCGTGAATTGTAAATATACATAGAAATAAAAATTGAATGTACTTTTTTTTTATGTAATTGCATATATCTAAATCAAGGGAAAGTCACAGGAAAAAACCAAAAGCAATATCCTTATATAGTTTTAAATATTAACATTTTGATTAGTTTATAAATTGGTTGTACACGAAATGTCGCCTCAACAACTCAATATGTAAAAATAGAATTCTTTATTTATTAAAAGAAAAGAATAAAAAAATAAAAAAAAAATAAAAAATAGAATTTATATCGTTTGTTTATTTATGGTTATAGTGGATAGGAAGTGGGTAGCGCGCTAACGGTGGGTATGTTTTTATGGATACCTAAACTCTTTACATAAAATGCATTATAAGATAGAATTTTTCTGTAGGCAGCTAAATGTGTATTAAATTCTATTCTTATATTGAAAAATGCAAGACATGATATTTATATCAACAAGAAATAAAAAGGCAAACTAAAAATAAATAATTGACATTTATTTTTACTCGTTGATAGAAAATTCTATAAATAAGCATAAACAAACTGAAATAACTATTAATGAAAAAAATAAAAACAAAAACAAAAATATTAGTACCTTTTTATCCTTGAACTTTTAGTAAATTTTTAATTATATACATTGAAGAGCTTTTTTTTTGGAGGTTTAATGCGAAGAGTAAGGACACAGGCCAAATCGTGGCCCATGACTCCAAATGTCGTAGATTTAAGTGAATACCAAAAGATTTCAAACGATTCCAAGAACTGTGACCCCTGACTCCAAGTAGTGTCCTACCTCTCGGTTTAATCATATAGCAGAAAAGTTTGTTCTGATACTTCAAACCATGTACATTTAAGCTCAGAAATATTTACTAGGTGGAATAAGTTCAGGCTTTAATCAAACTGCACATTTTGTCCTCAAACTTTTTTTCATATACAAATACTTATTTCAAAAATATTATTTTAATTATATAAAAAGTCTTGAAAATTGACAAAAACGTAGACATTTTTATCCATTGTCATTAAAAATCAATAAACTAACAAACTATTTTGATAAAGTTCCAAATGGATAAATATCAATAAATATATGAAGCAAATAAACAAATGAAAGCCAAAGAAAAAAAAAACCCTACAAAGCAATCCAATCCAATCCAAAATAAAAAAAAAACTATTTTGGTTGTTTTTCTGTTTCTTATATTTTAACTATGACTAAAAATACAATTTGGGCGTGGAATAATAGGAAAAAATAAAATTAAAAGGATTAGTCGGTCGGTCGGTAGGTAGGTATTTATTTGGTGAGGGGATGCATAGCATAAATAGAGAGACATATAAAAAGTCAGGTAAAACGATGTATTTTTATTTCATTTTTTTCTTTTTTTTTTGTTATATTATGTCTCATGTCAAAATGTAATTAATATATATTTTGTAGTACTCTAAACAGTAATAATATCTATTCTAAATAATATACCTATACTCAAACTTATATCGCTCGGTCTATTGATGATAGTAAAGTAGAGAGTAGGTAGCGTACATAACCATATTCTTATTCTTAAAATTATTGTTATTTTTTCTTTTTTTTGCATACAGTGGCATTGAATTGGCTACTACTTGTGTAAAAAGTAGTTAATTCAATATTTATAAATAGAGAAAAGAGCTTCGGTGTTTAAACTTTGTTGCATTTAAGAACTTTCGCAATAGAAATATTCTTTATTTAAATGTTATTTAATTTTTTGTTTTAAGACGAAATATAAAAAAAAAAGACTTTAATTTAAGCTTTTTCATTTCCCAAAACATTAAATGGATGTGTGTGTGGATTAACCGCATTTATTTTATGGGTAAAGTTTACATACAAAATAATGTTTTTGGTTTGCTTTTACTTTGATATAAGTTTTACGTGCTATTACATTTTGACCTCGACCTATAATTATATAATTTTAAATAAAATATTCGCACACGAAAACATTTTTATTAAATTCATTTAATTTAATTGTATATAAGTACTATTCAAGATTATGGATAGTGTTATCTAAAAGCATTTCGTAATTTAATATATGGGTTTTGAGCGTGAAAGTAAAATAAGCTAATATAGAATATATTTTCATTTATAAAACTTTTATCAATTTAAATAGATGCCAATAAATTACAATATAATAAGTTATATTTTTCTTTTCACATGAAGAAATTCATGAGGATCGATCAGTATTGCGAAAGCATATTACTCTATTAGTTAAATTAATGTTCCTTTTAGATAAATCGACTGGCCAATATTGCAGTGCCGTATATAATACTGATTCTAAATATTGAGCCGACGACATGTACTACGAATAACTTCATTAATTTATTAAATTATTATTATGGACGATTAATATTATTAAGTGTAATTATATTTAAATATTATTGCCAGAATAAAGCGATCACACAATTAATTAAGCGCAAAGTTTAAAACATTGCACGATTAAACTAAAGGTTTTGCAATCAATTCCGGGGGCTCATGAGCACATCAGACGTGGTAAAATAGAAAATCTGAAGATAAATAGGAATAATAGTAGACAATTTATCATGAAATTTTATAAGTATATTTAGTACGATAATTAATTGAAAATGCACGAATAAAACTGTCCAACAATTTTGAAAAAAAAATTTGGAATTCGGATGTCACTAGCACTGTCTGATAGGTTTTTTTTAAATATAATTTAATGGTAAAAACCGTTTTCTTCCAACACGTCCAAAATCCAAATCCCAAAAACGCTGTTGGACAGTGTAATTAATTTAATTGATGTAATCAGGGAGGTGAACCGGGTTCTGGTTGGGTTTGGAGGATCTTATGTTTTTTGTGTATCTACATGTTTGTCTTCACAAGTTTGTTTTTATAAGTTTTTAAGTAGGTTCATTATCTATCTGTTAAGGGATTATTCATTAAGGTGTTTTATCTGAGTTATCACTTCTCAAAGCTACCAAAACAAAGATTTTTTTTAAAAAAAAATCTCTAGTTTCTGTGATTTTAGGAAGCTATAACTAAGTCAAAACACCTAGTGGAAAAGAATGTATAAATAACCCATTGAAAAATGTATGTAATGCATCCATTTAAAAACTTATGAAGTCCAATTATCGAGAAAAGACATGTAAATGCCTAAAAGAGATAAGAACTTCCGAACCCAACCAGAACCCGGCTCGCCTACCTCGATGTAATTGCCATAAATTAAATAAGGACAAATTAAATTATGATCTTACTAGTTACACAAATATATATTCGTCGAGCTTATAATACATTCAGTGAACTCTGTATTCTTATCTTCAAAGTGGCTGCTTCAATATTCAATGAGTATCAAATTTCACGCATAATACAATTCTCTATAGTGAGTTTCTACATAACTTTGCCCAACGTTTTTTTTTTTTGTTCTTCTTGTGTCAATAGCATCGTGATATTTTTGTGATTAACTAATTGCATTTGCGTTGTTCAAGTTCAAAAATATGCAAAATTACGGTAAACAATCCATGAACAGTAAAGATGTAATCATTTTTTATTACAAACAGAAAAGAATTACTTTATATAACAATTACCAGGTACACAGAATAAAAGGGCATAAATTTCATATTTCTCGAAACAAATTTAATAAAATCTCAACTTCGTCTATTTTCTTTCTTCTGTTTAAACGCAAAGTTCCAAAATTCAAACAATGAATGTTAAAATCTATGTTAGAGCCTTATTTTAATGACGTCAGTACTAGTAATGAATAACCATGATACAATGAATATTCATTGTATCATGATGGATAAATGACTTGTATTAAGTTTTTATTTTCTTTGGTAAGCACTACGAGTAATCAGCAACTATATATTTATTTATAATTTCGGTACAAAAAGCTTTCAAAGATATATTACTTATATTTAGAATAATTCATTTTCCTTTTAATGTAAAATCACGGTGGTGACGTAATGCTCTACGTCATTCATAAGTTACAATCTAAATATGTAGTAATTATATAAGAAATAGCTATAAAATGTTACAATTCCATTTGATAGAGAGAGCCGCGATACCGATACCGATACAGATAAAACGTATATAATTTCCTATTAATTGTGATATTTAATTTCAATGTTATTTTGTTTAAGTACTTACCTACATACGATGAATATTTATTTCTAAAAATAATATTTAATAATAAATAATTTCTTATTTGGTCAATAAGGAAATACTGTGTATGGAAAATGTAAGTGTAAAATGTTTTTTTATTTCCTTATCGGTGAGTGCTTGACAATGACGAATACTTAATTGGTGTTAATGCTATCTGCCGACTGTTAATTTTAATAAATTCTTATTTTTGACAGGCTTGTCGATTTTTCATGTGAATTTATTAAATTTTCTTCTAGTGCAATTATAATAAGTTTTTTTTTTTTCAATTGGTTACAAATTAGTTAAATGAGAAATAAAAGATATGTTAAAAGTATATGTATGTATATTTTATGCCTTTTTTCTAGATATTGTAAACACATTTTAAATATTATAAGAACATTTATTTTCATATATGTGCAGTACAAAAAGTGTACTTAATTTATACTTTCAATAAATATTATAAAGTATTTTTTTTTCCTTGTATGATGAATAAATTATGTTCATGTGTTATTAAAGTAATAAATATGCGGCTGTTGACCGCCAGAATTTTTTTTTTACCCTCACTTCTAATATAATATTTAAGTAGAAGAATATTTATTACATGAGTCAATGACCTTACTGGCGACGAGCTCAAGAAAATCGATTAAAGTGGTTTTAAGTTTTTGTTTTGGACATATTAGGTGGCAGCGGTTGTTAGCTGGTGGGGCTGGTTAATTCATCAAACAGTATAGTTTTGTTAGAATTGGTTAATAAATTCAAAATTTATGAGTGTTCATAATTTATAACCGGTCATTTTTAATTCAGGAATTTTCATATGGCTATAATTTCTGCACCCCTGTACCGATTTCAACCAAACTCTACCACATTGTAAGTAATACAGTCTGACATACTTTGGTAGAAATCAGTTAAGGGATTCAGAAGCTATGGACGGTTCAAACAAAAAAATTTAAACGGACGTAACTTTTAAGCCCCTCTTCTGATTTCAGAAAAAAAAAATAATCTGAGAAAGATTGGTTGTGTTCGGTCAAATGTTATAAAAATTGGCAGTTAGTTTTTGAACTTCAAGGATTAAACATTTTTCATTAATTGGGAAAACCACCTTGTAGTGTAGAAGGTCAAACCACTCAGGTCTATATGTGCTTAAAAGATACTTCACCAAGCTTTCAAGCTCGCTTTTAAACGAGTATAACATCAACTTTTTTAATTCACTGGTTCTCAATATATTCAAGAAATTATACATCAATTATGGGTGTATTCAGAATTTTGAGCGGTACTGTATATTAAAAGCAATGCACGAAAGGTTAGGTTTGGAACAGAACAAATATACATAAAAAAGAATAAAGTAAGTACTTTTGCTCACAAAGATAGAGAACATTCCAATATAAATTTTCCACTAATAACCCAATAAAAAACTGAACACATTCTATCAATATTTATAAAAAATAAAATCGGTAGGTGACACACTAATAAAAGTGAAATAAGTAGGTGTGGGTTGTAGACACTTCAACTTAATTACAATATATTACAATTTTAGTGTAACAACATAAATTATAGGATAAATATATATATGTGCGTTATTTACATTAATGCTGTTTTTTTTTTCTTTTATATTAACAGTAAGTTATTCTATAAATTATTGACGTTGATAAATATTATGTTGGATATCAGAAGATAGAATTTCATGAAAAATAGAATAATTATTTATTATTGAATAAATAATAAGGAAAAAAACATGTATTTGTTTTTAAGTAAATGGACTCGACAAAATGAACTGATAATAAAATAACTATTACTTCAATTATATCCAGAGCATTTAATAATAGCGACAAAAAGAAAACAGTCATTTTGAAGTGCGTGATATGTTTACGAAAATTGATGAAACAAAACCAGCCCTATTGCAGGTGAAATCAAGAGTTAACTTATAGTTTAAAGTGAAAATCATTTATAGGAAGAGTTAAAAAAGAAACTTAGTATTTTGAAATTTTAAATTCAGTGGTTACAGTTCGCTACATTAATTGAAATTGGTAGCTAATCTGGATTCTAATTGTAATTTCTGGTCATTATAAAAATTTGTTAAGAACATTTGAACAATTTAGAGTTATTTTAAAAATGAAAAAACTATATGACTCGACGATTTGAAAAAAATAAATGTTATCAATTCCATTTGAATCCATAAAATTAGATTTTACTCTTTCTATTCGTCGGTCCAGTTTTAATTTTAACAAATAATAATATGATGAGTGATCTAATTCGGTTAATGCATAGTAGCGAGCGACTACCGATAAATTCAAATAAGTATTATCGAGTTCTCAAAATGTTCAACATTTTCTTAAAATTGTTCGACTCAAATTTATCGTAGTATTTTAATAACAGAATAGAATAATTTTGTTTATTCCTTGTTTGAATATATAAAGTATGCTTTATTGAAATTGAAAGTAAACTAAAGGGCAGGGTTGGGATTACTATTTTTGCGCTAATTTCCCATTTAACCGATAATTCAACAAAGGTACATCGATGTATGATTTGGGAATTTGGGAAGGGCATAAATTCAAATAATGCTTAATGCTAACCGTCCAAGATGATATTTTCAACACTTATAATATTTTTACCGAAAATCCTCTTGATATTTATTAGCCAAAAGTGAAATTAACCCCAAAATAGTGTTCCCATCCCAACCTTCTTGCTAAAATGGTATTTATAAACCGTAGGAAATAAATCGAGAAAAAGTAAACTTTAATAAACAATTCAAAATGAATCACACATTTTAAAATGAAAACAGTTTTCAACAATTTTCTTTTTGATTATTGTGAGATACCTATAGTTCTATATACTTATATCTAATTTGTGATCTATACTTTTTGATATACATTTTTTTTTCTCCTAGCAATCTATGTAAATGCACAATAACAAATAAAATAAAACTAACATTTTATCGTAGCTATAGATAGAAATACTTAACATAAACATGAATACAAATTTAAAAACTATGCCAAAGTTAAAAC
Organism: Catotricha subobsoleta; assembly: GCA_011634745.2. NCBI lineage: Eukaryota > Metazoa > Arthropoda > Insecta > Diptera > Cecidomyiidae > Catotricha > Catotricha subobsoleta. The sequence goes on along the minus strand of JAABKK020038595.1, from coordinate 445 downwards.
TTTTATTATTTAGCACCATAATAAAAAGACAAACCGACATTATTTTCATGCATATTTACAAATGTTACGATTTTGATTGTAGCGTGTTGATAGGTTTGCACAAAGAATTATCGTTTAATAAGTAATGCTACGAAATGCTCATCGAAAACAATTCGTTATGTTGGGCAGCAGCAGACATTTTTTAATAATAATAATTTATTATTGAACTTAACCTTAAGACCGAGAATTAATAAATTATATGGTTAATTCCATGACATGTGTAAGAAACACTAGAGAATAATAAAAAAAAAAAACATAACAGGGGTACTCATTAAAACCTCGGTATCTCGTCTCGGTATAGTCTGTTAAACTTGGTATTCTCGGTATTTGGTATTTTCGGTATTTGTTCGGTATTCATTTGTATGGGAAAATGAATACCGAGCATTGAATACCGAATACCAACTTA
>JAABKK020038594.1:0-82166 GCA_011634745.2 Catotricha subobsoleta | reverse complement strand
AATGGAAAAGTCAGAAAATGAAAATTTTCATATGCGCTATATGTTTCAGACATTTTCCAGCACATTTAAAAAAAAAAACTTTTTTTGTGATTCACTTATAGAAGGGTTCCACTTAGACAGACTATACTGTATTAGCTATAAATTATAGAAATATTTATAAACCAATGTTATAAGTTAGTTTTAAGTTTTATAAAAATATTTTTGCTCATATAAAGGTTTTTTAATCATTAATTTTCCTTTAAAAAAAATTCAAATTATCACTATAATAAAAAACTCGTAAATAATAATTGTCAGTTGCTGAAAAATTACAATAATTGTACTTATTTTACAAAAAATTAATGAATAAAGAATTGAATAGACCGATTACTATACGTTAGTTCTCTGTTGAGCAATTTATGGAATGTCATATATTTTTGGAGGCGCTGCCTGTTTTGTTTTCCAAAAAGCAGGAGTGACGCCAATACAAAATTATATGCAAAATAAATGCAAAAATGTATCGTTTTATTTCGGATTTAATGCAAATGTCAAGAAATGGTTGTTTGTATGGTGAGAAAAGGGAAATTTTCTACCAAAACTTCGTTCTTTGCCGAAGGTGTTTTTAAAACTTAATTTCAATGAATAATTAAGAGTAATTAATAAAATAAATTACATAGAATTGTTTGCTACTGGAATATTTTGAATACAAAAAAGTGGGTGTTAGAAAAAGTGAAATACCTCATTGCTGCTATATGAAATAATATAATCTACTTATAATCTAAAGATTATAAATAGATTCAAAATATAGAGAATTTTTTGCATTATAAAAGATCTCTAATTTCCAATTAATATGCTCTTGGAACATCTTGTAATCTATTAGTTAACATATACTTATAATAAAAAAATAATTATAAATTTATTTTTAAAGCATTTATTATTTAATAATTTTAATATAAATATATTTATACGAAAATACATATGAGACATAATAATAATTATTATTGTGTGATTTTTTTTTTTAATTCTTTTTAGGTTTTGTTTTGTTTTTGTTTTTTATTTGTGTTTATTTGCATTCTGTGATTTAAAAAATAAGAGAAAATTGAAATTACTACAATATCCAAATATAATAAGTATAAAGATAATTAAAACTATGATACATTTTAAAATTATTAGATTTTAAAAATATTTATAAAAAAATTAATAAATTGTCATAAAACTCTTGCAAATTTATAAATATCAATACAAAGACAAAGAAATTATACATACATATAAATACGATTTCAATTTAAAAAATTTCATGTAAAATTCGTTAATAATTTTTTCTTCATGACCTTCGCGAAACGATTCATGTTTTAGCATAAGGTCATATACTCATATGTGACTTAGCGATCTCGATCAATTCATCGAAATTGTTAAGTATTTATGATAATAATTTTTTTTTTTAATTGAAATCGTTTTTCAACGGTTTTCATTGTGAGAAGAGTTAATAAATTTTAACCATGTTCATTTATTTTTTAAACAAAGAATCATGTTTTTATTGAAAAAAAAAAATAAGAAAAACGTATTTTAAAATTCCATCAAAAAGAAAGATTTGTCTTTAGCTTTTCCTGAGAAAAGTGTCTATGGCTGCATATATGTGTATTGTGTGATGACTGTGTCATTAAATGATGATGTAGAAAACGATTGACAAAGATAATAGGCTACAGTTGGTCTGTATTTATATTTTGTATGTTTTTGTATCGTGTGCAATATTATCGACTATTTTTTTTAATAAATCGAATTTTTAAAATTTTCGCTTAAAAATAAATTCTCTTTGTAATGTAATTACATTTTTATGCCTTTAAAAAAAAAAAAACTATACATTTTATGTATTTGATGATGACGAATGGCTAAGCTAAGCTACCATGAGTTTTATTTTTATGATCGGATTTATTTAATTTTTTTTTTGTAAGCAAATTAAAAAACTTATAGGGCCGTTAATTCAATCGTACTAAATACGATTCCAATATTTGGTACTTGGTTTTACGTTTGTGTGTAATTTCATTTAAAATGAAAGGAATTTTAAAATTCCTCACGAAAAATTTTGTATAATTCATTTAGGCTTTCGTAGTACAAAAGCATTGTAAAATATGCGATTTTCAAAAGAAAAATTCATTGTAGATGGAAGCAAAAAACTATATTTCTAGTCACTAATATTAATTCTATTGTTGTTGTTGTTTTATAATCGAGCTATTACCAAAAGAAAAAAAACATATTTATTAATTAATAATCAATTTACAATTATAGATTTATGATAATAAATGAATTAAAAAATATATATTTGAATTAAATTTTTGAAAGGAAGGAAGAAACGAAAATGTGTGTGCCTATAATGTAATAATGTTTAAAGACACTTTGCATTTGATTTTCGGTATTTCAGTGTTTCAGTGTTTGCATAATGGATAACTTAAATTCTAATATAAAATCTCGAAAACAAAGTTTTTTTTTTTGTTTTCATTTATTTGCTAATTATATTTCCGAACAATTGTGATGTATACGTAATTGTGATGAATTTTTTCTGAAATAATTTTCTTCACTTAAGGATCCGAGATGGTAAATAAGAGGCTTAGAAAATTACCTATTTTGGTTTTAAAGCAAATCGAATTATGTGTTAATCTTTTATTTTTACATCATCAAATACAAACCATCATCATTTCATATTGTTTTTTTCTTTTCTTTAATTAACAAAAGTAAAACATATTTTCTTTGTCAAATTCACACACCGTCAAAATGAAAAATAAAAAAAAAAAAAAAATTAAACTAAAGTAAAACAATATATTAAATCCATTTTTGTTTCTTTTATTCACTATTTTTTGTTTAAAGAAAAATATCAACATTTAAGAAAATAATTTTATTATTTCATTGAAAAAAACCAAAAAATAAAAAAAAAGAACTAATATTTTTAACAAAAAAAAAAAATATATATATTAAATTAATTGTTTTGTTTTTATAATTAGTACGCGTTGTGTGGAATGTAAAAATAATAATAATGAAAATCAAAAAAAAATTGTAAAGCTTAGCTTTTTTTTTTTTTTTTTAGAAATATGATCCGTTTGTTTGAAATGAACGTGTGCGCGCACCCGATTAATATACCAGCTATCAAATTTGAATGGTGAATCTTTGAAACCGAGAAATAACTGCAGCGACATTCTAGCAGTTTTCATTTATATTCTTTCAAAATATAAATTGATGACAATTTTCTATTTTATCCGATTTTATATTCATCTCTATCTGCTTGCATCTATCGGCGCAACTTAGAATTCATTTTTAACGGCAATTAAAACTAATAAAAATAATTAAAATAGAAAATATATTTTTTTTTTCTTCTTATAAATGCGCAGAGATTCGTTTTTTTTTTTTCTTAAATGATGGGTGCGTAGTGGTTCTTATTAACATAAATATATATAATATTAATAATTAATAATTAATTATAGTTATTAAAAAAAAAAGAAATTGTTTGTATATTTGTTTTTTTTCCTTGGGTTTTTTGTTTTTTTTTTTTTGTTAGTAAAATATGTAAAGTAGTAAAAATTAATGTTAATTTTTAGTAGTTGTGCAATTTTTTTTTTTTATGTTTTTAACAATTTTTTTTTATTAAATCGAAAGCAAACGTTAATTTTATACGAAACAAAAATAATATTGAACAATATTTCTTTCATTTAATGTCAGCATATATTATTTTTCGAGCGAAATAGTAGTTGGCTGGTTTTTTATTTTCTTTTCTTTAATTTTTTTTTTTGCTTTTGTAAATGTAAGCGAATTGAAATAAATGTTTCTTTACTTTATAATTTTCTTATATTTTGTATTAAGTAAGTATTTAATTTGTAATTTAATTGGTTTTTTTTTTTTTATTTTTGAACACTTGGGTTTCGCATGTACTTGTTTTTATTTAGCGGTAATTTAATTTATTTTTTAATTACTTTTTTTTTTTTTAAATATATTTTAGTATTTAGGAATAATTTTTTTTTGTTGCTGCGTTAAATAGTTTTGTATGAATTTTATAATATTTTCTTTTTTTTTTGTTAATTTAAAAATCTCGAAATTTTAACATTTTTTTTTTTGTTAAGCACACACAAATATTCTTCATTTGAGGTAAAATCTAATATGCTTTTTTTTGTCCCATTTTTCTTTTTTTTAAATTGAAGCAAACATTGATTGAAGGATTTTTCTAATATAAATTATTATTAACATCATTGTTGGTTCGAGGTTAATTTTGAATTATTTTGTCCTCTCTTTTTTTATATATTTTTTTTTTGTTTTCTTTTTTTTAAATATAATTTTGGGGAAAAAGAACTACTTTAAATGTTAATATTTATTTTAGATTTGCTTTTTATTAAATATACGATTTTCTTTTTAAAGTGTAATAAAATTAAATTTCATTCTTTTTTGTTTTTTGTTTTTTTTTTGTCATTTTATAATATTATTTATCTTAATTGCAAATAATAATTAATTTTTAATAAACATTAAACATATTCATTTTAAATTTAAAAATATAAAATAATATTTGTTTCACAATAAAATATTTTATTGAGTTTGTTGTTGAATCTCAATTTTTTCAACGGTCATGTCTGGATTCATAGCGGTTGCTTCCTGTAAAATTTGGAAGAGAAAATAAGAATAACAGAATTAAGAACAGAACTTCAAACACATAAAGTGTGTATGGAAAAATATTAAATTTAAACAATTTCCGTACCTGAATCGCTTCAGCCAAAGCTTTGTCATGATCAATTGGATCACCATCTGATTGAATAGTGATTTTTTGTTCTACACGAGTTTCAACAATACCATCTCGTTCCGTTTTATACTAAATTACATAAAATTAGTAAATTAGTATATACAATTGGAGAATTTTAAAAATGATTCTGATTGAAGATATATATAAAAAAAAAAAAATCATTTCTGAGCATAACTTACTGTAATTGTTTCAACTGTACGTGTTTTACTACTAACAGTTTGTGATGAAATAATCTCGCCTTCGGCAGTGTAACCGGGACTACTCTCACCAAGAATAACATGATGTTGATCGCTTTGTGATGGTGTTGCTCCCACTGTTGAAATTACCGATGTGCTTGTTGCATTTGGATCATCCTATGTAATGGAATAGACAAAAGAAAACAATCAAAATAATGGTATTATTGTTTGTGAAATGTAACTTTTGTTGAATTTTTGAATTTCCCCCAGAATACCTTTCTCAATCAATATTTATATCTAAGATTCAGCTACAATTAATATCAAAACAAACCTGTTTATAAGATGTAGTTGTCAATGAACTATCGTATGGACCATCAATAGGTGTACCAGAATCGCCAGAACTGGTCGACGATAAACTATCTCGTCGATTAAACTAAATAATTATAATAAAAAAAAAAAAAGAAAAAGAAATAATAATAATAAACAAGCGAGAATGGTGATATGCAACACATGCTATTTAAAGGTCAATCAAATCGAATTAAAAAAAATCATGAAATTAAAATTTAATGTTCAAATGTCGTTTTTTGATTTGTTGCAAAAATTGATTTTAAATCGAAATCATAAAATAATTCGGTACCTGATCACCACTTGTAACAGTTGCCGTTGTTTTAACTTCTTGTGTAACAACACGCTGTTCTTGACGATTTAAATTATGTGTGGTTGTTGTAGCAACTGTTTTCTCTTCGAGCTGTTGAGTTTTAGCATTTTTACCTAAATCTTCATGTGTTGTTGCTGTACGTGTTGTAACTGCTGTTGCAGTTACATAAGCACCAGATGAATCATCGTGTGGAGCATCAGCCTATGAGTTTTTGGTTCAGGTGGTTTTCGTGATCAAAAGTAATATTTGGTATTTGGTTTTATGTTAAAAATTAATAAATAATATAAACTGAATAATTAAAATGGATATAAATTAATAACAAAAAAAAATAAATATGTTGTTCGCATGCATTTGAAAGTAAATGAAACTTATGAAAAAAAAAATGAATAGTTTCAAAGGAAAAAAAAATTAAAAAATAAATAAATTTTTGGTGCAAAAAACACGTGCATAAGTGATCAAAATTTCTTAAAATATCAAACCTTCGATGTCCAATTTTTGAGCTTGCCATTCTTATATTGAATTGAGCAAATTTAAATAATATTACCTACTTCTAACTAATTTAAAACTAAACTACTTAAGAAGTAAAATGATGATCAAACTATTATTTTTTTTCCCCATTACTCGAAGTACATGCGAAAAAAAAATTAAACAATAATTATTAAAAAGACGATAAAAGAAAAATGAATTTTAAGGGCTGATAAAGTTAGTGCAATCTAATTCCAAAACTGCGCTGTACTATTTTCAACTTGGTTAATAATGATTTTATGTACATAAATGTATAGTATTGTGTTTTGCTTTGGCTTTTACAGATTTTTCATTGATTGCAACCTAAGTATATGTGTTTTGGCGTGTTGTTTGAATGAGGATGATAAACGACGATGATTTTTGTAAGAAAATGTTAATGAAATTATAAGATTTATAGAGAGAAGTGAGAGGGACTATGCGAACATTTTTGCAATTTATTTATTTTTTTTTTGAACAACAAAAACAATGTTTAACAATTTATACCTTGTGTTCTTGTGTCGAAAACAAAACCTCTCCTGTTCCCAAATTATGTATTTCCTCTTCAACATTATGTGTTACGCCGCCTTCATTTTTGGTCAATACTTGCTTTGTCGTTGTTTTTACGACAGTCGGTGTATTATATTTACTTGTTGTTGTATATTTTGAAACATTTTCATCACCATATTGGGCAACATCTTCATCTGAACTTGCACCCTCGGATATACGACGTACAACTGATGGTCCCAAATGCTTAATACCATCGAAGAATTGATCGCGACTAATTGGTACAGTTTCTTTAACAACTGTCACATCTCTGCCAAAATGGCTAGGATCAATTTGGGCATAATTCAATATTAATTTACCGGTGACAGGGTCAGTCACAGCTGTTGCTGGATCGATATCACCAGTTTCAGGATCAATGTGCCCATATTCAGTTTTAATACGACCCGTAATTGGATCGATTTCTCCAGTTAGTGTCATTGTTTGTGTTACGGTTGTACGAGCGCCAGCAACACGGGGATCATTAGGATCAACTTGAATAATTTCACCGGTTACTGGATCAACCATATTATATACGTAAACAGTTTTATTGAAAATATTTTGTATACGACCAGTTATAGGATCAATATCGCACGTATTTGCATCAACTTCTTTTGGAACGCCACGTTCATCCTTCTTTGTGAGTAATATGATTTTAATGAGAATTAGTTTACCAGTCTTAGGATCAACCTTAGCGACTTTAGTGTAAACTTCACCACTTTCTTCATCCACTTGGGACGTTGCAAATAATGGTTCACCAGTCACTTGATCAACTTGTCCTGTTGCAACAAATACTTGTCCCGACGTTGGATCAACTTTTGTTATATTGGATTCAACCTTAGATTGTTTCGTAATTTCATTTGTTTTTGGATTCAAATAACCGTACAAAGTAATAATGTAACCTGTTTTTGGATCCACGTGAGCAGATGTGTAAATTGTTTCATTGGTAATTGGATCCTTGCCTTCAGGTACCCAAATTTGATTAGTACTAGGATCAATAATAACATCTTTGTTTGTTGCCGCCGGGACAATTAATTTTCCTGTGACTGGATCCAATTTACGATGAACAATTCTTAATGATACAATTCGTCCATAGTCCTTATCAAGTTTACCCGTTTTCGGATTAACTTCATTTCGTAATACAACTTGACCAGTAAGTGGATCAATTTTAACGTCTTTTGTTTCCAATTTACCAGTTTTCGGGTTTTTATATGTAATTGTATTTGAAGGAATGTCCAATTCACCATAAGTTGTTGTTATTTTACCTGTATTTGGATCGAACTGGCCACTAGTACTTTCAACTACAGCTGTTTTAGGATCAATTATATTTTTCTTTGCATCGTATTTACCAGAAATTGCTGTAACTTCAACGACCGGATCAATTTCTGAACCAAAGCTAATTAAATGACCTGAATTGGTATCTGATTTACCAGTCTTTGGATCTACAACCCCAACAATTGATATCTGACCGGTTAATGGATCAACAGTTACTCGTTTAGTTGTCATAGTACCTGACCTGGGATCAACTATTGTCTTCACTTCTTTTGTTGTTGGATTTATTTGACCATATTTGGTATCAATGAAGCCGGTTTGAACATTTAATATACCACGTGTTCGTTCCAATTCACCATTAGCAATATCAACTTTACCAGTTTTTGGATTAATTTTTCCCGTTATTGTGATTACTTCTAAAACAGCATTCTTTTGTGGTACAATTGGAATAGCAGCTGATACTGGGGCAGCCGGACTTTTTTGTTTTTGTTGTGAAGCTGCTGTTGCTGCAGTCGTTTTGACTGTTGGAACTGTTGGTGGTAGTACAGGCTTTTGTTGAATTGGTTGTGGCTGTTGTTGTGGTTTCTGCTGCTGTTGTTGCTGGGTTTGGGTTTGTGATAATTGTCGTTGGATTTGTGGATCACTAGCGCGTTTTGAGTCAACACCCTCCAAACGAAGTATAACAATTTTACCAGTCTTAGGATCAAGTTTCCCAATTTTAGTTATAACATTACCAGTTTGTGGATCGATTTGAGTTGCCGCAAATAATGGTTCATTGGTGATTTCATCATTATCACCAATTGATGTAAATACCTGACCAGATTCATCAATTTGATATAAGTTCGGATCGGCTTTTGTTTGTTTTTCAATTTCATTCGTTTTTGGACTAAGATATCCGTAGATAATTGTAATTGATCCTGTTTTTGGATCTACCTGAGAGCTTGTATAAATTGTTTCATTAGATTTTGGATCCTTACGACCAGCAATCCAAATTTGATTAGTTTTTGGATCAATGATTGTGTCTTTTCCTTCAGCAGATGAGACTACTTGACCTGTAGCTGGGTTTAGACGTTTATTAACTATTTTCAAAGCAATAACTTGACCATAATCTTTATCGGGTTTACCAGTTTTTGGATTGACACAGTTTTTAATGAGGATTTGACCAGTAATGGGATCAATTTTTGTATCTTTTGTTTCGATTTTTCCTGTTTTAGGATCACTTAGCGTAACAGTATGTTTAACAAGATCAAATTGACCATATTTGGTATCGACTTTACCAGTATTACTGTTGATTTGCCCAGTTGAATTTTCAACGATAGCTGTTTTTGGATCAATGACACCTTTTTTATCTAATTTACCAGATATTGCAGTTACCTCAACAATAGGATCGATTTGCGAACCAAATGCTATCAATTGACCAAGATTGGGATCTGATTTTCCACTCTTGGGGTCAATGGCACCAGATATAGTTATGTGACCATTGGTTGGATCTAGCTTGGCATGTTTCAAGGTTGTTTTTCCTGATTTGGAGTCAGTGATTTGAATTTCACCAGTTTTGGGGTTAACATCGCCATACTTTGTATCGATTAAAGATGTTTTCAGATTCAATATGCCATGAGAACGTTCAATAGAACCATTAACTGTGTCAACATGGCCACTAACTGGATCAACTTTTCCAGTGATTCCAGTTACCTCAATAACAGGATTATCTTGCGGTGCAATACAAATAACTTGTCCTAATGAATCATCAATAGAACCAGTCTTTAAATCAGCCACACCTGCGGTGACATGAATATTTCCCGTTTTTGGTTCAACAACACCTTGATAGGTTTCTGTTTTGCCAGTTCTTGTATTCAAAATTTCAATACTTCCCTTCTTAGGGTCAATTACACCATATTTCGTATCAATTTTACCAGTATCAGTATTCAAAATTCCAGTTGAATGTTCTACGTTTCCATTAGCAATGTCAATTCGTTTAGTTTTCGGATCAAATTTAGATACAATCACTAGAATCTTAACACGCTTCTTTTTAGCCTCAGGAGCAACAGCAGCAACAGCGGCAACAGCAGCAACAGGAGAAACAGGAGAAACAGCAACACCAGCTACAAGTGGAATTTGTGAACCCAATCGTTCATTATCTAAGAAAGCTTTAGTTGGATCACTTTTATCATCGCCAAGGGCACGATAAGTACCTGGGGTTCCTGGTGTTTGCTGCTGAATGCCACCACTATTTGGTGAATATGATTTCGTAGGTTTAATTGGTGATATTACAGAGACATCAACGCCTTTCGGTAATTTATCTTTACTCTTGGGACTTAATTCACCCGTTTTCCGTTTTTCAGCTTGTTCACGCACAGCATTATCTTCCCCAGGTGCATAATTAAATGCCAAACCAGTTGCACGTCTAGCTTGTGAGTTTGGACTCAATTGACTTGTTTCCGAGTCGCGATTACGATTACTTGGATCTTCATCGTATCGGAAACCACCCGGTGTATAATTACGTCTTGTGGGACTTGTATTATCATCGCCTTCAGTATATTCATATGGGCGTGTGTAGCCACCGGGCGAGCTTGGTTGCTGTTGTTGTTGTTGTGGTTGTTGTTGTTGTTTAATATCTTTATCAGTTTTTGGCTGATGTTCAGCCAAAGCAATAGCAATTTTTTTTTCTTCTTTTTCTTTAGGTGATTTATCTTTTGGCGATTTACGGCCAGACGAAAACAGCCCCTTTTTGTATAAAAAAAAAGAAGAAAAATAAAATATAAAACAAGAAATGGAAATTTTCTATGCACTGAATTTAAAATAATAAATAATTAAAAATGGCACTTCAATGCAAATCACAAATACAAAAAAATATTAACAAATAATTGGTACTGAAATTAAAAGTGTAAAATGAATATTATCAGGCCTACCTCTACAAAAATATCATTTTATAATAGTTTATATTGAAATTTATTAATTAAAATACGTTACAAAAACTTTGATCTAACAAGAAAATATTGAAAATTATTAAAATTCATATTTAACAAACTCAAATGGCAGTAAAATCTTACCTTTCTTTTACCAGTTGGTGATTTCTCAGAGTTATTTGATGTGTCGTTCGGATCGTTGCCTATTTTAGTTGTAGTAGAATAAATAAAAATTAATTTTGTTTAATTTTTGAAATTCATTCGGTATCTAATAGTTTTACCCATTGACTTACCATTAATAGTTTCGTTTTCTTTATTCTTTCCTGATTTGCTGATTAGAGGTAAGACAGCAATTCCACCAGCCGGTTTCTAAAAAATCACAATTATAATTGTCTCATTAATTTTATTAACAAAAATTTATCTTCATTCTTTATTTGAAAATATTTGGTGTGCACTCAATTTGATACAAAAAAAAAAAAAAATCATTGCTAAATTTTAACTGAATAACATTTAATATAATTGAAATTAAACAAAAAATTTAGGTAATTCTTATATGGTGAATGGATTATAATTATTAATTAATTAAGTACATATAAGCTAGGGTGGTCCAAAAAAATTAAAAAGTTGAATACACCACCTAATTTTGAAGAATTTTAGAAGCTGAGTTTATTTCACTACTACATAGTTTTTGTCAAATCAATATATTTTTCGATTTTTCACTTTGAAAATGTGGTTTCGAAACGGCTGTTGTATTCAACTTTTTAATTTTTTAGACCACCCTAATATAAGCCTATATAATTTCTTGTGAAAAACATTTGATAACGTATAATTTGTTAACTGACAAATTTATTTTAAAAATTAAGTCCCTATTTGACGTAGTAAGAAAAATGCGAAATATTAACATTTAAAATTTATCATTTTTTTTGGCTCTGACAAGACAACGCAATTAGTACCGGCCAGCAGCTTATACATAGATAGAGTTTGATACCTCTAAATCGTTGAATATTTTCAAATTTTAAGAATTTGGTACTGTTGGAAAATAGCATAAATAAATCTTAGAATTTTAAAAATCAGATATTTTATACGGTGAAATATTGGTCATCAAAATACACTTAAATCTTTGATATGTTTGTTTTCGTTTTCGCTTTTTTTCTTCATATTCATTCATATTTGATATTTATTAATCATTGTTATTCAATTCAGGATGAAAAAATAAATTCAATTGCCATACATAAAAAAAAAAAACTTAAAATCATGATATTTTTTTATATATGAATTAGATTTTATATCTATCGTTAATTTACCATTATCTTATCTACTTATTATCAATTTTCCAAATTACATTTGTATCAGAACGTTCTTTCACAAAATAATAAACAGACATTAAAAAAAAATTATTGATTACTTTTATGCAAGCTATATTTTCATTTTTTTATGGTCAATACAAACCCGACCATACAAGTAATCTTTTACCATATTGTTTTGCAAATAAAATAAACAAATGAACCAAATCTAATATAATACAGAACCAGAAAGTAAAAAAACAATATTATTTTTTTTTTTTTTTTTTAGAAAAGCACATAAACAATTCTAAGCGTTATTATATTATTGCAATGCAACTATAAATTAGAGTTCTATTTTCAGTGTGGTTTACGACTTTGAAACAATTATGTAGATTTAAATGATTTAAAATATATTTAATGTGCGATGTGTGCAGTGCAATAAAAATAAAGTTCAATTGCATTGGAAGCTAATTATAATAATCATTAATTTTACAGCCAAAAGAATTATCTCAAGCGTTAGAGAGGTATTTAAAGTAAATAAATAAATAAAGTTAGAATGTGTAAGAGTTTTGCTAAAATTATAATTGAAAACCACACCCATCATATTTTTTTTTTTGTTTTTTTTTTCATTCATAATGAAAATATTCTCTCAAAAGCAAAAAACACACAAATTAAAAACATGGCATATATTTGTAAATATATACACGCGCAGGACTATTCTGTATTCAAATTTTAAAATTTTATATTTCTTTATTAAAAATTAATTTTGCCAACATCAAAAGAAAATTTGCGTTGCATTAAAATTTTGTATTTATTCAATAAGCCAAATTAACCAAGAATAGACCCAACTATGCATCGCACCAAAAATTTTCTATAATTGCGTTCATTTTCATAAAAAGATTTTTGAAAATTTAAAAAAAAAAATTAAGTTCTTAAGTTTATCAAAAGCGAGAATTATAATATAAATAAATACATATATAATTTATGTTCAGCGAAAAAATATAATTTAAACGAATTTAAATACAAAACGAAAATAAAGATAGAAAATTAAATAAATAATGTTTGGAAAAGAAAATTCACAAAAGTTGTTAACCTGATCAGCAGTAGTAGTGGTAGTAGTATTAATTCCAACAGCAGCTGTTTCATATTCACCCTCTAATGAACTTTGAGATGATGCTGAAGCAGTACCAGTACTAGATTCTCGCTTCAGCTGATTGTTGATATTTGTGACATTTGTTTAATTGTTTTTTTGTTTGTTTGTTTTTTTTTGTTTTTTTTTGTTTTTTTTTTTTTGTTTTTAGTTTTGATTGAATTGGTTTTTTAGTTGAGGTTAAATAAAATGTGTTATTTTTCATAATGAAAATATTAAATTATATTTTTTTTTAATGATTTTCAACCGTAAGGCATAATGAGCAATGACAAATGACATAATAAAAATTTAACGCTGTTAACACAGCAAAATAATTAATTTATCAATGGCTATGTATACACTATATGATTATAACTTAGTTTTGTTTGTGATTTTATGATTTAATCACCAAATGGATTTATAGATCCAATTTGCCATTCTTTTTAATCCATTATGCCCTATGATCCCAACCCGATTTTATTGATGTTTTTTGTTTTTAAGTGTTTTTTTTTTTTTAATTTTACTCTTCAACATTTTCTCCCTCTTTCTCATATATTACTTTTGGTTTTAATGAAATTTATAATTAAATAATGTTAGTGCAGTCTAAGAACACAATGAATGGTTGTTTTATTATTAAAAAAAAACATAAAAATAAAAAGAAATTAATACGAAATAGCTAATCAAGCACCACTTAAAAATAACATTATTCATGTTTTGTTGTTATTTTGAGATTTATGTTAGTAACAATGTTTACATGGTTATTGACTGATTGAAAATATTTGCAAATATGATAAAATTTTAATTCAATTATTTTCATAATACAATAACAGAGTAAAATTGTACGCCTCTATATTTCTGAACAAAACAAAAACTATAAATTTTAACCAATATTAAAGGTATAAAAGAACAAGGAGAAATATTATTGAATTTTCAACTTACCTTTTCTTTTTTATCCTTTTTAAGTGGGCTACGGGATTGTCTTGGTGAATCCAAATCAGGAATATGATCGGGTGGATGAGACATTGTATGTCTCTTATTCGCATCTTTTTCTTTTTCCTTTTCAAGAGCAAGTGCTAATAAAATAACATGAAATTGTTTTGAGAAATCATTGTCTGTAAGAGAAGTAAAACCATATAATAATTTAAAAAAAAAAAAAACTTACCATCCATACTTCTGCTTGTCAATCGTTTACCAGTTAGACTTCGTTCAAATTGTGGTGCTGGTCGATCGACTGGTGTCTTCTTTGTTTGATACATTGTACGTCCTGAATAACGGAATTTAGAACCTAATTTCGGGAACAGACCAACTCCTTCAGTTGTTTCGGGTGTCATAAGTCGGAAGAAAGTATGATGTTCAACACATGCTTTCCATAATTTTTTAGCGGCACGATGATTGGCCAATTTAAAACCAATTGTTGATTCATATTGCTCAAATTCACCCGGACGAATTTTAATATAAAAATTATGACGTTTGTATGAAATTTTCAATATTTTTGGCCAAGCAAAACGATTAATACGAAGTCTAAAAAATCGAATAGAAAAATGTGTTAATAAAATTGTTCTATTTTATTTATTTATTTTTAATTTTTTTTTTTTTTTATATTGTAAAAATGGTGTTTAAATTATCCCATAATTACTTGTCTCTATAAACAAGAAGTCCTGATGCACAAACGCCTAACATGATATCAACGCCTTCAGAATCTTTTGCTGGATGCAAATCAACACCATACATTGCCAATTTCTTTGCATTTTCCAAATAATGTAATTCAGCTTCGGCTGGTGTTTGACCTCTATGGGTTTTATGTAAATCAAATACTTTATCTTCAAGTTCTGGTGTTTGATTTGGTGCAAATTTAAATTCATGCAAATATCCACGATCTTTATGATCGTTTACATCATAATCGCCCAATTCGGATTGCACTAAATATGAACCAAGTAATGCATGTGTTACAAATGAGCACGGTAAACGACCTTCTAAGATGTCATTTCGTACCTACGATAAAAGAAAAATTAATCAAATTGCAATAAGAAAAATATATTGGATAAATAATATCAATAGTTTCTTCTAATAAAAACTTTTATTACTTGTAAACATAAATGGTAACGTGTGATGTCTTCTTGTAATTGAGCTGGTTCTGGTGGATAAAATTTAACAGCAAATTGTAATATCCATGGATCAGATTTAAAAAATTTTGCAACTGGTTTTTCAAGATCTAACCAGACACGTGGATCAATTGGTGTTGTATACAATAGACCAAAATAATCTTTTTCGATGATATTTAAACCAGCACATATGGAATTGATTAAATCTTTTCCTTTTGCTTTTCGCTATTAATTTGAAATTATTAATTAAATAATATTAATACAATTGAATGGTATTCGGTAAATTGAGATAATTTTATTTACATCGATTGTAACATCTAAAACGGATCCATCCAAAAGTGTAACTTTTGCTAATGCTGCTTTACCAGTTGATGCTGATTTTTTCTTAGGCGTACTCTGAGTATTGGCCTCGGCTAATGGTGCCGTCGATTTAGCTGCTTCAGCAGGCATTTTTCAAAATACTGTAAATAGAAACAAACAAAATTAAATAATAGCAATAATAGCAAATAGAATCATGCGATGATGTAATTTTAAATTATTATTAAATATTACGCAAACAAAATCATAATATTATATCATTTCACTTTTCTTTCAAGAATTTTATATATAACTATATGCATTTATTATTTGCGGGATAACAAATCTAAAATTGGTAAGCACACAGAATAAAAATCATAAAACCAAACAAACATTAAACATTTGAAATTATTATATATAAATGAGTCAGTGAATTAAGTGCTACAATGTATTATTTGTGTATGGCTCGTAAAACTGACCTAAACACTTTGGTTGAAAAAGAAAATTGTTATCTTTTTCTTGTTTCTACATTTGTATAAATTTTGCTTATGTGTAGAATAATTTACCCTAACCTTGAGGTCTGAAATTAAATAATAAAATAATCTTCAGCGATTTGTCAAATATTTTAATTTTTTAATTTTTTAATTTTTTTGTTTTGGATTAAATGAAGTCAAGTACGTTTAAAATTTATATATAAAATAAAGTGAACACAACAAAGATATGGGTCGACAGTAATAAGGAAAGACAGCAATCCAGAATCCAATCCAAATACCTTAATTTAATATAGACACACTGGTATACATATTCTCATTTCACTGCTTGTATCCCATCTTTATCACCTTTTCAATTGTGATTGGCTTGGGTAATAGTAAATTTGTTTTAAACGGCCTATGCTATATTTATTTTGTTATCCTTTTTGTATTCAATCAAAAAACTTATAACGGATCAATATATTATCAACTTAACTTTAAAAACGAATAACCCACATTTCATTTACAGTGCAAAAAGGCTTAACTAGATGAATAAATAATTTGAGTAAAGTTTTTTTTTTTGCACTCTAAACGAAATGTGGATTATTAGTTTTTGATATGTTGCCGATATACGAGATTTTCATATTTTCAGGTTTTCATTCAATGTTCTCATATCGGTAAGATTGTGTTTAAATCAGAAAATGTTAAACCACCTATTGTAAGTAATTCAAAAACAAATACTACATACTGCGATTCTTATTGGCTTAAAATATACTTTATAAATACATTTACGTCGTTTATTGATTCAATAACAACAAAAAAAAATTGGCGACAGCTAATTGGAAAGAAATATATAACGATATATGTAATACTAAATTACTAATAAAATATCTTATCAGGGTTGTTATGAATTATTCAACGTGAATTATTCAGTGAATTTTTTATCGATTCATATATTCAATTCACTGAAAAGCAAATAGGAATGGAATATATCGAGAAATATCACAAAAATCTACGAGACAATATTTATTTTTGAACCATTCATGAATTATACGTAAAATTATTTATAAAATTCATGAATTTTTGCAACCCTATTCAACATTTATCGATATAATGAGATACATATATGTATTTTTAAATGAGAATCCAAAAAATTTCAATATAAATTTAATAAAAATATTTACACCATGGATATTTTTGATTCATAAATGAATAATGCTTAGTTATGTTTTGCTTCTGACTATTTTAGTTTATTGATCAAAAATATTTGTTGAAAACTGATCGAAGAATAATAGTATGATAATAAACGAAAGTTTAGATTGTCATTACAACAATTTGCGTTGTTTCGTTGAAATAAATGAAAACACTGCAAAATATAGAAACATGTACAATATATATTTATATTCTCAATATTTACTTCCTTTTTATACAATAGAAACGATTGAATTTTATTTTGATTTGATTACTTGCTCAATTTGCTGCTTTTATTTTCTTATAATATTCATTTCGAACATAAGAACGCCGAAGCCCCATAAACAAATAACGATAAAAATCAAATAAATATATTTTTATTTATTTTTTTTTTATGAAACATAAATTGAGATTTTGCTTAATTGGATCGGTGGAACGTAAAATTATTTGTACTATATTTTTTCATATTCAGTAAAATAATGTAAATTATACTATTTTTGAGCTGGATTAAAATATACGCATTTGTTTTTTAATCAAGTTACAGAAAAATCACAAGCAAATGTTATTTATTTTTAGTAACACATCTAAATCTGGCGATATTGATTTATGTAGCTTTTGCCTTTTTCGTGTACACCAAAAATTGTATTGAACATTTTTGTATGTCTTCATACGAGCATGTTTTTAAATAGATCGCAAATGTCTATAAAAAAAAAAAAATATTGACAAAAAAACAAAATTAAATAAAAATAAAAATAAAAAAAAGAGGAAGAAGAAGAAGAAGAAGGCAAACGTAATGAGTCACGACTTTAATTCCAACATATGATATTGAGCCGCTTAAATTAAATATTAAAATCCGATGGTATCATCATTTCAGTTTTAATGCTGTCATTTATTAGCTTCACATTATTGAACAACAAGTGTCATATGACCAAAAATATTATGCCGGTCCACTAAAACCAGAAAAATGGAAACGATAAAATATTAATGTTCATATTGTTCACATTAATAAAACGAACAATTAAGAAATTAATCTTAGAAGAATGTTTAAAAATTTGTTCTGCGAATAAAATCCAATACCTCAAATTGCATACGAAATAAAGTCTGATCGCCCCAAACAAAATTAATATTAATTGTTTTTTTTTTTAACATTAAATGATAATATTCATATTCTCAAGCATTATAAGAAATTATTAATTATCCGATTAAAATATCATGTTATTTGGTGACAATTAAAAAAAATAAATAATAATAATAATTGCAGCTCTTTTACGATGTAAGTCGTAAATTTGCAATTTGAATACATAATAACAATTTGAATGTCCAATTTTGGTAGCAAAATGATAATTACGGGTAATATATTAGTTAAGCACACAACGGCTTTATCTATTATCGAATTTTTTTTAATGAGATAAAAGTAAAAATAATCTACATTTAAAAAGCATATTTCATATTTTTATATTACATTTTATGATTAATAGAAAAATTACGGCTGATTGTAACATGATAACATTTAGCCTATATTTAAGTGTTACCGTTTATTTATAATAATAAAATTTACAAAAAGACACACTTGACTAAGGTGCTCTTTGATAAAAAAAAAAAACAATATTTATTTTCCTTCTTATATAATTTATTTATCAAAAATTGTTTTTTTTTCTCTTTTTTCAAGTTAATAATTCAAATGTGTTTAAGCAAAGGCATGACTTTATTATTGAATCACATTAAAAAAAAAAAAAAATAAGTGAAATTTTATGTGACTGTAAATATATAATTCTTTTATCATTGTTTTTACTCGGAAATATATGAGAATAATGATTCTGAATAGAAAATTGAAACAAATCAATTTATTTGTGTGATAATTGAAAATTTGTGTTTTGGGTCGTATTTATTTCGCCGCTTAATTATTTAATATGTTCAGTAAATAATTTAAATGTTCAGTAAATTGTCCAAATGTTCAGTAATTAAAAAAAAAAAAAACGAATTATTCCGGATTGGGACATTTTCACAAAAAATGAGGTTTATAAAAGAGGATGGACACTTATTATATTTCATTATATATTTGATTAAAAAAAATTAGAGCTATGACCCAAAATATATTTTTTATCACTTTTTTTTTTTTTACCGAACAAAAGGATTTTCTTCCTGGTAGAAAAAAAAAATAGTTCCCATATTTTCTATTTGCTTACGATAAATTCTTTTCGATTATTACGTATTGTCATTCGTTCAAAAATATTCATTCAAGTTGTTATAATAAATTCTTTTAAATATAATTCATTCATTAATTATGACTCAGTATTTATCTATCTTTACAAAAGAATTGTTGCCCTGAAAATAGCTAGAAGAATTTTCAAAGCATCCACAAAGTTTTTTGTTTTTCTTGAGAATTTTATGAATGCATCACAATTTAAAAGCTAATAGAAATTATTGCTATATGTTCACATTTCACTTGTTTTATTTTTTTTTTTTACTTTAAAATATTTAATTAAACAATTTACTTTAAAATGACAAAGAATATTTCCTAGAAATGGGATTTAATATTTGACTTAAGAACTACATAATTAGCATAAATACCGAAATTGTTTAATTTACAATTTTTTTTAATTCAAATCAAATTTTTGTTTATTGCTTGTACTTATTATTCCTTGATGGAAATCAAAACAGTTAAATATATATATTTTTGAGTAAATTTTGTTGATTTTTCTGCTTGTCTAAATGTTCGAATCAAAAATAGGGAATAATTTCTATTCTTCAAATTTTTCTGAGCTCTTAATTTATTTGAAAATATAATAACTTAATACACTTTTGATTCACTTAAAATTACGTCAATTTTGCAAAATATTTTAACTATAATTTTGAATTAATTACAAATTTTACAATAATGAAGTTCTAATTCTAATGATTAATAAATTATTTAGAATAAAAAGAAAATAAAACTAAAAACTAATTTTTATTATTTGCACGCATAACTAAAACACACACACACACCTTTTATTTTAATATGAAAACAAGGAGGGTAACGTTGGAATATAATATAATATAATATATATAGTGTTGGCGGGCGCCGCAACGGCGACGGTAATATTTTCAAATCAATTCAAATCAAATATAATGAAAAACTATTTAACAAAAACACTTCAAAGAAATCGGTTTTTATTTTTTTTTTTATTGGTTTTTTTATTCTGATTATATGAAATTCCTTTATAAGTTTCTTTGCTTAAGAATAAATTTAAAAAAAAATTCCTTCATTTATATGTTTTAAAACGTTAATTTTTAAGCTAAACTATGCACAAATACACTGCAATTACACAGGGCGTTTTCATTACAAATATTGTTTCTTAATTTAATTTTATTTTTTGTGTCGATCGTGAAATAAACGAACATATATTCAAAAGAAAAAAAATAAAAATCTTGTTTGAAGTTTAAAACATGATAGAAGTGTTTTAGAATACCGCACGTTAAGTCATTTTTTATAACTAACAACAACTTTTTTTTTTCTTTCTTCAATATCATAAACTAAAACATCATCACCAATCACCATCACCATAACAAATAGTTACACATATAAATGTATTAAATCCACACAAGCACTACGATGTATAAACACAAATATTATTATAGCTGACAACGATTTCGATTAGGTCATCTTCTTCAATATAGAATTAATATTTTAAAATAAAAAGAAAAAAAAAGCTGCGCTATTAAAAAATAAAAAAAAATTAAATTAAATGAAAATAAAAAAAAACAACAAACAAACGAGTAGATCAATAACGTCATGCAGACACGAACGGCAACGGTAATTCAAGTCAAGATTCAATTTTTATTGAGCCTCAACGACACCGCATAAATGTAATCGCAAAAAATACAAAAAATTAACAAAATTAAGATAATTTATGAAATTATTGTTCAGTATGTAAGTACTTAAATACTAGAAAATGTAATATTATTTTGTGTTAGTTCTTATTTTATTTTTTTTTATTCTCTGTAAAAGTGATGGAATAAATATTTTAGGTGGGTATCGTACGCCGTACAAGAATTTTTTTTTGTTTTGTCGTTCTGGCTGTCGTTGTATTGATAAAAATTTATTGTTATATTATGACGTGTCGCTCATTTGCTTTTATACGAATTTTCGTAATCATCGCACCACACAAAATATTAATAACAATAAAAATATTATTTAACTTGAAACTTTTACTTGAAAACGTCGAATGGAACATATAAACTAAATACTATATTAGCTATAGCTGTTTAATTTCTATGTACTACTTACAGATGCGAGTATAGGCAATATTTAATAGAATATATAGAAATGGTATATTAGATATACATATTATTATAGATATATACCGAAGTATTTATATATATTTATAAATATATTTATATGACGAATCTCCATAACACTATAGAAACTATGTAACCTATAAACTGAACCAAAACTACATATATAAATTTTAATAATACTTTCGGTATTTTTAATCGGACTATATTTTGTTATAAATAATATACATATTATATGTTTAACATGTTTAGTTCATATATTTTCATAGCATCATTATGTCTAATCAGAACATGATGATGTTCATCAACTAAAACTATTCACATTCTGGTGGTATTCATATATTTATAATATACATTTATTTATATGCATATAGAAATATTCACATATCTTTTTAATAATATGTATGTTTGAATCTGTGGATTTACATAGCTTGGATTTTATTGCTACTGCAATAGATATATATATAAATATAAGATTAATAATTGTCTAATTTTTAATTACAGAGATTACAAATCTGGTTGTTTTACTGCATCTCTTTCTCACAATCGAAGATGATTTAAATTAGAAGCATATACGACAAATAATACAGTATTTTATTCCCTGACCCACTATGTTTAAAAAAAAAAATTATTTAATTTATGATATGTTTTCATCCAATATAAAAAAAAAACCTTTCAATGTTTAATTCAAGTTAAAATAAACTTTTTGTACTCATGTATTTTCTTCCTTTTCCGAATTATAAAAAACTTAAATCCTTTTTGATTAGATTTTAAGATCTTGTGTAATTAAAAACAATTTAGATTACACTCAAACGAAAAACTATAAAGATTTTCTCTTGTTCAGCGCAAAAGAGGCGCGGTCTTGCAACACACGTGATCGTCCAAACATTTTTTTTTTTTTTTAAACGCAGCTACTACATGTAGATCCGAACTCTTTTTGAAACATTCCAATATCATTATCAATTTATTATAGTATAGTCGCAAACTACTATACGTGCTTTTTTTTTTGTTTTGATATATTATCTACATCGATGCAAAATGTACTTTTTGGAGGTTATTTTAATGATGAAAAGAGCAACATGTTTAATTTTTACAGTGTTTTTTTTATTTATTTTTTTTGTGTTCATTTAAAATAATATTATTTATGTACTGGGCTATGATATTCTATAATATGTGCGAATAGTAAATATGGATAAAATGAGGTTGTTAGTTGAGCATTTATAGCCTGTAAAAAGCGAATATTATTTAATTCGAATCCAAAGAAGGTAATTTTCTATATTTAAGCGAATATTCTGTTTTATAATAATTCGTTTTATATTTTTTTTTCATTTGGTATATTTAACTTGATTTGGTTGTCGTTAAAAGTTTTATAAGTTTTAACTTTTGCTTGTGTGTGTTTCTATTCACATAAACGAAAATATACATTCTCACAGGTAGAATCGTACAATTAGGTGGTTTGACAAGTTTTCTTCTGTTTATTTATTTATATTTTTTTTTTTTGGTTCTTGTCTTCTATTTAATGGTTTCTTGTTCTAGTGTAAATTATAATAGAAATGATTATTTTAAATAAATTGTAGATAAAAAAAAAAATATTTAAATTTTTGAAGTTTTAAAATTAATAAAAAAAGAATAAATAAATAAATAAAAATTTCGAAAGAAATGTAAATAAAATTATGAGCATTGTTGAAAAACCAAATTTCATGAACTTGATTAAAACAAATTTGTTCACAAAAAATAAAAAGAAAATAAAAAAAAAATACAATAAAATTGCTCGAAATAATGGTGCGGTATTCAGTTCTTATAAAACTTTCTCTTTTTTTTTTTAGTTAAAAAGTAGGTACCTATGTATATTGTGTTAAACTTTTACAAACAAATGGAAAGTATTATAAGTTCTACGAAAATAAATCCTATAAATTGTCTTCTACAGATATTCTTACATTTCATTCAATTAGAAATTTCCTCTACTTCGTTTAGCAGTTTTTATTACTTATAATTTAAAAAAAAAAAAAAAAAACACAGCTCCGTTTCGTCATAAAAAGATTGAAATAAATAATAAGAAAATATAAGTAGAGCTTAATAATTATATAACCTACATTCAACACAGCGAACAATTTCAAAAGAAACATTTCTTAAATGAAAAATCTGCCAATCAGATGTAGTATTCAAGCAAAATAAAAACTGGTTGCCAAAATAATACAATTCAATTTTTTTAAAAAATTAAATAGATTAATGCTAATGCTGAAAATATGCAAGTTTAGAAGTGTATGATGAGCTAGAAGTGCGGTTTGCTTATGTACAAGTTCCTTTCTCAAATGGAAAAATCGTATGAAGCTAAATAAGTTATCCACTGGGTTGAATGTGCATAAAATTAAATTCAAAAAGTAGTAAGATAAAAACCAGGTCTTTGATGAAAAATGTCATAGGAAAACTGTACGATTACACAGTGAATTCACACCAGCAAGCGAAAATTATGTCTTGGTTCTTTGAATACTTTCGAGATATGAGAAATATAATTTTTTCGTTCAATTTTAGACATGATTAATGTCTGAAAGAGTAAAAAATATATATATATATAGTATATATACTAGATTGTCTCAATAAGACCATTAACAACATATTGGATATATATTTAAGATTTGGTACTTACTAACGTTTCGCCGGTATATTGCTCAGATATTAATTAATGCCTTTATTTTTTTTTTGTCTTTCGCATTAATATATCTCTTATATGTCTCTGAAATATTACGAAAACAAAGAGCCATAACTGTAAGATATCTCAAAGATATTAAGATTATTGCCATTCATGTCTTAATAATATACGAAGACATATTTTGTTTATTGGGATGTAATACCCACCCACTTGACTGAAAGTTGTACAATTTTGATTCATATACAGGGTGTCCCAGAATGAGTAGCCCAAACTTCGGGGGTGTATTCCTGGGGTCATTCTAAGCAAAAAAATGTATGGCAATTTCAGTGATTTAATCTGCGACCTCATAAACATTCGAACTTACAAACTTCAAATCGGTATAACTCGAAAACGGTCAATTTTCCGACGCCCCTTCCCATGCATTTTTTTTCTTAGAATGACCCCAGGAATACACCCCCGAGGTTTGGGCTACTCATTCCGGGACACCCTGTATAGAATATTCCGAATTATATATAGCATAAAAGCATATATGAGGGGTCTAATTCCAAAAGCGGCAATCTCCATCATTTTTTTAAGCAATTATATGCCTTATTGTATTAAGCAGTAAGGATCATAATTGCTCAAAAAAAATGATGGAGATTGCCGCTTTTGGAATTAGACCCCTCATATGAGAAATGTAGAAACTTTTTTTTTTATATCTACATAATACGAAAAATATTAAATTTAAATTTTCGGTTCTATTCAAAATCTCAAATTATAATTTCATTTATTCTACTTGAATGGCCATTCATTTTCATGATAAGAATTAAAAAGAATCCATTTATTAATAAATAATGTACAAAATTATCAACAAACAGCAGATATGTAAATATTATTAATATTTCAACACAAATACATTCGCACTTTTGAAACATAACAATGACAGATTTAATTTAATTTAATTCAGCTGAAAAAGAAAAAAAACACAAAAAATAAAATAAAAAAAAAAAAAAACAATAATGTAATAGTAGACACAAGCATATAAAATATTTTCAAATAAATAAGTAGGTAACTCCATATAATTTTCTATATACATTAATAATATCTGATGAATGATGATGTTAGGTATTATCATTGTCATACACATTTTATAGCGCAGTAATTGCTTCAATTTATATTTATGATCAAATAATGTTGAATGTATATTTTTTTTTTTATTTATATATATAATTTATTAGGTTAATATTTGTATAAGATACAGAGGTGGTACGCTTCCATATTTCTTATGAAAATTGAACTTAATAGCGAGAGGCACCGCAATAATTATATGATCGATCAAATTTAAGTGAATTAAAATGAAAATATGATTTGAAAACTAATAGCATTTTCTTTTAAAAAATATTTTTTTTCGGAAATTTGCTCGTACATTTACTGGATATTTTAGGTACTAGACAAGAAAAATAAATTATATGAAAATGAAAGTATAGCAGAAATTGAATTATAAATTACGTTCGGGGGTTTTCAGCAATTGGGTTGGGTGACATAAGAAAAATTTATGTACTTTTAAATATAAAACATAAATAATTGAATATTGGCGAAATGGCAACAAGATGGCAAAGTGAAATATATTTGCTAGCT
Organism: Catotricha subobsoleta; assembly: GCA_011634745.2. Lineage (NCBI taxonomy): Eukaryota > Metazoa > Arthropoda > Insecta > Diptera > Cecidomyiidae > Catotricha > Catotricha subobsoleta. Next base: position 56,346 of record JAABKK020038594.1, on the reverse strand, counting down.
GCGTTACCTATATACCGTATTGATGTAAAAACATAATCTGGGTAGTTAGAGAATTTAAATATATGCGAAAATCGTATTTAGGCATCAATCAAAATAAAATAAAAAAAAAAAAAACCAAACGTGAAATTGAATCAAATTTGAAGAACTAAGTTTTGATTTAATTTAGAATATGAATTTATATACCTTCATTCAAACAATTATGTATAAAACCAATCAAATACTCGTATATTTCTTGATGAACTTCTTATTCAGAATGTTTATTGTTTCTGTCAAGTTCTGATTTAAAAAATAATAATAATAATCAATTAGGAATATTAAAATGTTTTTTCTCTCATCTCATACATATTGAAACAAATATAGTACAAAATCTATAATGTTCTTAATTAAAAAAAATAGTACAAGTCGTGTCTCATTTGCCAATATTTTGTTCTTTCACTTCTGTACTATTTCTTAATCGACTAAAAAATTAATAAACCTATTATTTTTTTTTTACATAATTGGAATCAAATGTAATTTACGGGCACGGTTTTTTGCGGTCTCCTAGTATCTTCTAGTCTAGGTGCTCTGTGGTCAAATATAAAATAAAATAAGAGAATTAAAAAAAATCGATTGTTTTAAAATACAGTGAATAAAAAGAAATCTTGAAATAAGTGTAAATTATGGTGATATAAAGTAAAAAATGAAAAACCACGAACTAACTTTAGTCTAGTATCTATGAAATTATCGCGTGAAAAAGAAAGGTTTTTTTTTTTATTTTACAAATGGTAATTGTGTGTATTCACGCAATTTATCGCATTATAGAATAAACAGACCAAAGAAAAAACCACGATTTAATTCATCAGTGCGGTCACACCCACGAAAAACGAAAAATTAAATAATAATTTATCCTGTAGCGAAAGTAATTTACATTTTAGCTGCATAATGTCATACCAACTGTTTAGTTATGATGCAATCATCAAATTATAATGACGCAATGGTGTCTTGCTAAGAATAAAGTTTATTTTAATGCAATTTGAAATACTTTTCTAGAATTATGCATTTAACTAATTATTGAGCTTGTTGAAATCATTCTACAATTCTATGCAAATATTCTTAGTTGAAAGTGGCTAGAAATTTAGATTTATAAATAAATTCGAGGATAAATATAATTTCAATTAAAAATAATAAATTAAAAAAAAAAACTCTCTTTGCAAAGTTAATCAATTCCAGTTAAATAACATTATTCAAATTAAAACAATTGCTTAATTAAAGATCACAAAATAAAACAACGGAAATATAAAAAGAAAAAAATAAACTGAATTTTATTTCTCCTCTTGAATATTTTGCCGTTTGTGAACTTGTAAGATTTATATGAGTTTTTTTTTCTATTTTGAAGCTATAGATATCCGGTGATGGTGTCGTTTTTATACGTCATTTAGTAATTCTTATTAAATTTATGACATACTTTTTATATTTATCGTAAGTACTTGTGCTGCATTGACATTTTATTATAATAATATTTCTCTTATCGGTATCATAAAGACTTTTGGTATTGCATGCAGTAATCAGAATTGGTATGAAATATATATTTTTTTTTATAAAAATGTATAAAGAAAAAGAAAAATGTTCAATAAATATACCCATAAAAACAAGAATTCATTATTTTGCTAATTTCGATTTCCTTTTGGTTTGAAGCATTTGTTATAATTTAACGTCATTCTGTTGTTCCACAGGACTAAATTGCTATATATTAATTTATTGTTCTTTCGCTTCAGTGATTGGTTAAAAACAATGTGCTATTCTACATACATTTTTCTGCTGTTGATATATATATGTTTTGTCATAAAATTTGCACTAAAGATAACCAATCAATGGGCGGATATATGGCACCAATAAAATTAAAACAACATTTTTTCACTAAATATCTTCGCAATACAACAATCAATTAATATGTTATATTAAATATCAGGTGAGAATTCCATTTGATAGAAATTTATAGGTAGGTATCTTTAAAAAGTCTTAAATAGAAATGTACTTGGAAAAGTTATCTGAATCGATAAATTTCAGTTTGTGTAACAATTACAACTTGTAGCTTCTCATAACATTTGCATATATAGTCATGTATTGTTATTATATGGATATTGGTAAAAATGTAGTGGACAGAACCTTGTAATTATAAATATGAGTAAACCTAATTTTTATTCAGTATCCCGTAGTTTCTTGTCGTCTATATTGTATCCAAAGTCATATCAAATTTATAGTCAATTAGAAAACGTTTAGTTAACTATTTTATACAAGTACATACTATGCAATATCCATTGTGTAAATGTATTCAAAGTTGTATATAATCAACAAAAAAAACTTTTTCAACGTCACTCTAATCAATTTCTGCGACCTGTTCGTGTCATTCGGTGTATAAACATTTTGATATTTGAATAGAATTATATATAATTTATAACAATACGAATCGAATATTATCCAATTATCTTGCTGTACAAAAGCGAAAAAAAAAAAAAACAAAAATCAAAATTATTTACCTATTGCCGCTGTAGGTAAAAATTGTATCAAACAACCGTGAAGATATGGTAAAGTAATGGAACTATACCGCGGTAAATAGTAATAAAAAAAAGGTAAAACGTATAGAAAAAAAAGACACTGCGCGCCACATCAGTATATCCATTCAGTTTGAAAAAAAAAAAAAAAGAGTTACTCAATTCCGTCAACATAGTAACAAAAATAACACGAAAAATACATTTTTTTTTATATATATATATATTGTTATATCGCATGCGTAATATTGAAATAATTTTATTTCCTCTTGAATCTTCCTTATGAATAATATAAAGAAGGTACAATAAAATAGTACCTATTAAATATTATTAAATAGATTAGAGTAAATTTAGTAAATAAGTACCAATAGATTTTAATGACTGAAATTTTTCAAAGAATTTACGACTAATGACTTAGTCTAGTCGTAAACTAAAAATATTGTCTATCTTTATTATATTTACTATATTGACAAAACATACCTTTTTTACTGAGAATTTTAATCAATTTTATAAACTTTTGAATCTTTGTTATGTTTGCTTAAGTAATTTGGTTAAAATAATAATAATCCATTAAATAGAACAACACAGAAAAACAAAAATATGCTCTTTTCTCGCACAATCACCCAATATAAATAAAAGAAGAAGAAAACAAAATTAGTTATTTTTAGTAAATTAAGAATATTGATCACCGCACACAGCGAAAATAAATAGAAGAAAAAAAATCTTTTGTTTTTCTTCTTCTTTTATTTTATTTTTTTCTATTTTTTTTATTGAAATTTTAATTAACACACAAATTTATATTATGTGCCAACGCTAAAACTAAACAGCGGTGCGTATAACAACAGAGCACCGCGCACAAGTTGCATTAATTTACTAAATCAACAATAAAACTATCCGAAACTACCGTAAAACTGTTCGAAAGAATTCTTGCGATGGGCAGGGCACTTATCGGACAGTTTTATATATTTTATTATTACAAAATAAAACAAACAATTTTAGGTTTTTCAGTGACTCTTTCTTCACTCGCACACGGTAAATTAAAATGTATACCTTTTTAGTGTCTTAATTCGTCCACTGCTCGTTGTCGTCGTCAAGTGTGTGTATGTTGCACAAAAGTATAAATTTTAATACCACCGACCGATCGTCTCTACTGTCTTTCTATCCTACTTTTTTTTTTTTTTTTACTTTACTTCTTTGCTTTAGTTGCTTACTTATATGATGTGTATATTTTTGAACATTAAAACCAATATTTTGTATAGAAATGATTCCAAATTCAATCAACAATCATTTAAATATAACGATAAGTCACAGGAGTTCATTAATGCACTTTTCTTTTATTATTATTGACAAGCTACAACACTTTGCATATAAATTTGATGACACAATTTTCTATTTTAAACAATTATTTCACTTTTATTTTGAAATTTAGAACGAAGCGATTTATAAAAAGTACGAATTCATTTTATTAGACGCCATTTTAACGATTACGTCACGCATATAATTTCATATGTGTTCGATAGTAACAGTTTCAAAACACAGGAAAAAAAAATTATAATGTGTACAAATATGCTGTTTGTGATTGTGTGCGTAGAAACGTATATTAGAAGAAGTGTAAGAAGAATAATGAGAGGGACTAATGAGAAAAAACTTTATATTATGTCATCGAACATAAGAATTAAATATGAGTACGTTTGATGATGGTATGTTTTTGGCATATAGAAAATAAAATGTACTATGGTGTCATTTAAAATACTAAAATTGAAATATCAAATACTAAAACTGGCAAAAGTTGAGTGCAAAAAAAGAAAGAAAAAAACGGTCTTCAGTATTAACCCGATTGCAATTCCACCTAAAAAACACCCCCCTCTCCCCCGCACGTATAAACATATTAGTACCATATTATAAATTTTTGAAAAAAGACAAACACCCAAAATCACTCGTTCAACTGGATGCGGTGGCTAAAATATAAAAAATTCGGATCTTAACATTAAAAATAGTCGTTTTAGGTCCAGTTACATCTAAAAATGCTTTTGGAGCTAGAAAATTTTATCATTTTGGAACTCCCATACAAAAAACGAACCACCCTACTGTATATATCTCATTTAATCTAAATGTATTAATATCAACACAACGGAAGTATATTTACTTTACAATTCTTCTCTTAGAAACACGAAGGGGTAGGCCACTTCAAGTCCTCTGGATATAATAATAATAATAATAATAATAATAATAATAATAATAATAATAATAATAATAATAATAATATAATAATAGAATCATTTAGTGGATGTAAATTATGGAATGATATCCTGGAAGATATTGTTAATTCGCCAACTGTGAATACATTTAAATATATTTATTGAATAATCAAAGCCAAGAAAAAAAACATTTAATTTCGGTTTCTATTGTTTTTACCACTTAAATATATAATTAAATAATATATGTAACAATAAAAACAATATTTAATTGTTTATATAAGCGTGGCGGCTAATAACAGCATTTAAAAAACTTTAATTATATGTTTAGTATTAAGTTAGTTTCTATTTCTCTTCTAGACCTAAGGCGCTTTCTATTTACGCGAAGAACAGAAGAGTTTTCGTTTCATATAATGCCGCGGCAGTTTTTGACACCTCTTACTTAAGTTTGTTCTATTTACCACTGAAGTGATATAGAATTGTCATTTTCTTAACTGAAGAGCTTCAAAACAACTGCACAAACCAAAACCCTTTGGCAGGATGGAACAAAGTAGAACACATTGAATGGAGGTCTCAATATGGTGGATCATAGTGGAACACATTGAATAGAGGTCTCAATATGGTGGAACATAGTGGAACACATTGAATTAAGATCTCCAAATACACATATAATATATTATTCTATATATGATTTTTTTTGTTTAGCTATTTTATTGAAATAGTAGTAGTAGTAGTAGTAATAGTAGTTTTACATTTTTTTCTTTATTATGTAACTGTCTATGTCTATTAATAACAAACTAAATTTAAAACAAAAACACGCGGATTAAAATTAAAAGTAAACGTGGGCATATTTTGAGTAAAGCGGACCGCCCATGAGTAAACTACTGATGAGATTCTCTTTAGTTAAAAAGAACAAACTTTTTGATGTGAATAACTAAAAAACTTCAGTTCTTCGGGTAAATAGAAAGCACCTATAGACTGGTTTCTCATAGTTCCCAGAAAAATGTATGTTCAAATCCTACCACGGAGGCAAACATTATTGAATTGGGTCGTCATATACCTGCATTCAGTAGGTGGGAGAGACGTAGGCATATTAATAATGAAATTAAATAAATAATAAATATTGCATTTCGAATATATACTTGTGTGTTGAAGCTCTTGATTTCTTTTTAACGAATATAAATATTGTAATTTGTAAAAAAAAACACCAATAATCTTTTTAAAATTATAAAAATTAATTTTATTATCATCATTGAACTAACTGGTTAATGTTTTCGAATTCGGTTATGCACAACTTCATCTCAAACTTCATTAAATTGCGTCGGCGCGGCTTGAAACAGAAGTGGAAAAATACTTTGTAGATATTCGCCATATTGACTTCGACGGTGCTGATTTATTTTCACGCGTTGCTATTAACTTGCGGCATTTCTTTTAATTTTTGCATTTATTTGCTACGTCACTGAAATAAATTAATAATGGGTGTTGATATTGAACATATTTCTGGCGGAGATGGTAAGAAAAATCAATCTTTATGTGAAAATAAATTTAATAGTTTTATGTAGAAAAAGTACCCTTCATGAATATCACATAGAACCCACTCAACCGCACACGTTCATAGTGAGGAAAAAAAGTGTATTATGACGACGGCGCCCGGAGGACTGTCGCGTTTTTTTTGATTTCCAATATAAGCATTTAATTTTCTTTTCTCTTTTATTTTTAAAAGGAAGCACCTTTCCAAAACATGGTCAAACTGTTGTCGTACATTATACGGGAACATTGAATGATGGTACTGTTTTCGATTCGTCCAGAAATCGTGGTAAACCATTTAAATTTGTAATAGGCCAAGGTGAAGTGATTCGGGGCTGGGATGAAGGTGTTGCCAAGGTGAACTTATATTATTTAATTTTAATTAAATTAAATGCATTTCCACTAATATTATTATTTTTATTTTTCGTGTTTAGCTTTCGGTTGGACAACGTGCCAAATTGGTTTGCTCACCAGACTATGCTTACGGTAGCCGAGGTCACCCAGGAATCATTCCACCAAACGCAGTTCTCACTTTTGATGTTGAACTACTAAAAGTTGAATAAATAGTTTTAAATCTTTTTTTCATTTCGCACCATAAATTACAAAATAATTTACTAAAGAAAATTAATATAAATCAAATAATAATGAAATAGATTTTTCTCAAATTGAATTTTAATTAAAATTATTTAGGTAAATATTTTCACAATATCGTACGTAATATAAATTATAAATTTGCAGTTATATTTCTATTTAATTATTTATAATAGGTACCTACCAAGATAATTGTAATATAAAATTATGCATAATTTCGAATCAAACATATAAATTTTTTTAATGAAATTTTGAATCAAACAATAATTTTTTTTTGAAAATGAAATTGGATTTCTAACTTCTTTTTTTTTGTACAATTTTTGTCTTATTCTAAACTTTTCTTAAATACAGCAAATTGAAATTTACAAATTAAATAATTCCATGAACTTAAAATATTCTTACGTTGTTTTTAATTTTAAATAGAGATAGCTATAAATCGATTTCCCTTGTTTGACCTTTGTTTGTATTACGGTGAGCTGAGATTATTTTCTGGATTGATAATTATTTATGACATTGCTATTAAAAGTGGAAAAACTGACGAAAATATAAATATGCTAATTAGACTAGAAAATTCTCAGCTATCGTAAAATTCATATTTTATTCTGTTATCAGAACGCGAGATAATTGAAAATAAAGTCAAATTCTGTATTAGTTTCTTATTTGACAATACTTGTACTTGAGCCGCGTTTAGATGAGATCTCAGGTGTGTGTGTTTTTTTTAATAAAATTAAAATAACAAAAATCACATAAGCAATGCTAATATTTAAACTAATCTTATCATTTCTAAAAATTCGATCTAATATTTAATAATATAAAAAATAATAATAATAATAATAATAATATAAGTAGCTATTGTAGCCGTGAGGAGTATGACGTAAACGCTTCTTATTTATGCAAATATAACCGGATATCATGATGATGTATTGAGATCTATGATACAATTTATTTGTCTATAATATTTTATTTTTATTTTCGCGGTTTGCCACAATTATAGAATTTTGCATGCATGCTGCTATGAAATTTAAATTTAAAACGGTCTTGAAAAGAAATTGATGACTAGATAAAATTAATCTACACCACATAATATTTTATTGAGACAGATTAAATTCTACTTGATGGAAAACATACATTTATATTAAGCGATCGATAATCAATAAAAATAATTAACGTATAAAAAAGTTATTCCAAAAGTTCACATTCGAATATACAACTATATAACTAATCATAATTATAGTATACAAAATATCTAGGGGTACTCATTATTAAAACGCGGTATCTCCGTAAGCGTAAAAGTATGTTAAATTCGGTATTTTGGTATTTGTATGAAAAAATATACCGAATACCGAGTTTAACAAACTATCACGGCTATTCACGTGATATTGATTTACTTTTAAGCCAAATCTGTTAACTGATTCAAAGCCACTAGAATTCAAATTTTGTGAAATATTTTCGACTTTCTGTTACTAATTCGCTAGGGATTAAAGAGCATATTTAGATTAAAAGTAAAAAAGAATAGCCGTGTACACCGAGATACCGAGTTTTTAATAAGTTCCACCCCTTCTTTAAAATAAATTGTAAATTTTAACCATACTCATTACAATTATGTACTTTGTAAAGTCAGTTTGTTTGATGTAGTTTATCACTTTATATAAACTTGTACCAAATTTGGTTTTATTTTTGCCGCTATTACTCGTGAGAACACCCTACTAATTGAATAACACGGCAATTATTTGGATTCATTATAATCAGTCTTATATATTATCATATCTTTTAAAATTGTAATCTAATTATTGCGTCATATGAAAGAGGTTTTACATAAAGTGTGTCTGTCTATAGATACGAAGTCATGAAAGATTTTCATATATATTTTAGATGTACTGTAAACCGTAACTATATCAAAATTCTCCCATGATTTAGATTTCGTATCTTTGGATTATCTACTTCATCAAGAGGATTAATTTATTAGAAGCGACTTGGAGCGTTAATTGCGAGTTAATTTAAAAGAGAAAAATAAAACGAGAGTTATTTAAAGTAACTTAACTCATAATACAACTTGATTACTAAAAACCTAATGAAATTAATCTATAACAACCTCGAACACATTATAAATATTAAATTAAAGCCATAATAATTACTTATATACTATACCGATAAATATATAGGTATGTCACTCAACTAAATTGAGAAAAATTTCGATTTGCAACGCGAGCTTTTACTGCGCCCCATATTAGCTAAGTTGGATGATACGCTTGTGTTTTTTCAAAAGTTCATATACTTTATGTTCTATAAACTGTTGACTTTATTACTTTTCCGAAATTCAATGTAATTGCTATTATTATTTGGTTGTTCTGCAATTACCATCTGTAGACATTTAAGAAGAAAAAAAAAACTTATTAAACGTGCAAACAAAAATATTTGAAAGTTGTTAGCAATAACTGTGCCGAGAATATATCGTGCAACTTTTCTAATGATGCGAAAACTAAATGTAGATAAACTAAATATTGTGTATTGAAAATTCTTACTACCTATTAGTTTCAAATAATGGTCTATTCGATTAGAGAAAAAATAATCATCTTCTATAACAGTTCTAAATGCCTAATGACGTAATATATCATTCAAAAGTGTTAAAATATATCACCTGAAAATATATCACCACTTAAAAAGAAAAAAATATTATAGATATTGTAAATTTACTCTTTAAATTAAAAAAAAAAAATAGAGATTAAATATTTACTCCACACAGGTGTGAAGTTCTTTAATAATGTAGGTCAATTTTTCTTAATATCTTCTATGTTAATATGTGGCTATTAATTTAAAATTATATTCATTTTGCATACCTACCATAAATATTTACGGACATTTAAGAAGATGTGCCTTTTCTTACCAATATTCCATAATAACACATATATTAATACGGGCTATTAGCCAATTGTAAAATTCTTATAAGAGCAAATCAGTTATCGAACATTACAATTACGTTACGTTGATCTAAATTGTCCATTAGAAATAATCTCTATTGAATTTTATTGTAGACATATATTATTGTATTAAAACGTAGGTGATTTAGTGAATAATAAAAATAGACGTGATTAAAATACTAATCTTATTTTACAAAAGAGAGGCGGTTTAATAATGGATCATTTGAAGGGTTTGGGGGAACAACAAAGTAAGCCACAATTAGATTTTACTGATATTTTAACACATAGCTCTTAAATCGCCACAGTTACAAGTTTTTGATTTAAAGCTTTGATGAACAAATGTCCAGAACAAGAAAAACTTATAACTATTGCAGTTTAAGAGCTATTAGCGAAAATGTTAATAAAATCTAAATATGGCTTTTACTTCGTTGTTCCCTCAGTCCCTTCATTTATAAATCGATGTCAGCAAGAAATATCGTTTTGTTCGTGCTAAAATCAACATGAAATAATAATCAATCAAATAATTAAAAATTGAAAGGGTTGATTGTACAGAAAAATTGTATTAGAAGCAACTTTTACTTTTACTGGACGCAACTATGTCCCATACTTACATCTTATAATTGTATGATCGACCCTTTAGACGTTATTTCAATCCTCAAGATAAATATTCAACACGATAAAATTGTAGTTTGATTCTGCTATTATATAAAGCGATAAATTGTCTCAACCCAAATATGTATTTTCAGCAATCTTAATGAATAAATGATATGAATATATAAAATATAGATCTTACGTATATTGTCCTTTTGGTCTATTTTCCAACATCTACGACACTTGACTGACGTTGCTCATTCTAATATTTCAAATTTTCTTCAAGATGAATATCTCTTCTGATATCAAAACATAAGATACGACTAATAAGAAATATTAATACGTATTTTAATAATTTTAATGAATTCCTTGCTTTTATTAATTTGATTTTAAGTTTCATTTTCTTATCCAACAAAACAAATGCACATTGATTTGTTTTCTTCAATTGATGTTCATTTCAATGTATAAAACTTTTTCTGTTAATTTTTATAGAATTTTTCAATTTATTAGGTATTTCGTTTCAAAAAATATAATATTTATTTATTTATAATTTTTTTTTTTAAGTTAAGGATCAATTTTATGTATTAATTTTATTTTATAGTAGGTTTTTAGGTCTAGAGGTGTTTTAATAATCTTAAATTTATTACATATCAATTAATTAATTAATTCAATACATGGGCTTTTGTTTCATAATAAGTTTATAATTTTAATTTTTTTCATTTGTTTTTGTCTAATACCTAATTTGTAAATAAGAAGTATAATATATAGCCAATTCATTTTTTTTTTCATTTTTTTTTTTTTTTTTAGTTTAATTATATAATAATAATGTTATTTTCAATCTCAATTCTATGGTTTGGATTTCAAGGTGTAACATTTTAATTAAATGTTATCCATATAATAATAACCTAATTAATTATTAGATACAAATATATTTTCAGTATAAGGTACTTCAGTTAAACTACATAAACGAAGTTAAAAAAAAAAAAAAAATTGGTTCATTGAAGAACAAATTGTATTAAATAAGCTAAACTTTACTTTAATTGTTGTCGATAATGATAAGATGATAATCTGAAACCGTTTTAATAGTTTTATTGTGTTCGTTGAAAAATAAATAAATTACATTTTGTCACTTATGTAATTTTTCTAATTTGAAGCCGAGCATGATTCTGAGCATAAGCATAATATGAGAAATTTTAGGATTTAATTAGAAGTTTTTTTTTATAAATTAAGGGGTCCAACAAAAAAAAACAAATCAATTTCATGTTAATTTTATATCGCCGTACCAGTTCAAAAGTAAGACATCTTAAAACATAAATTTGATTTGTTATCAATATACAGATACAACCTTTTGCATCAAATTTAAGTTTTAAGATGTCTTACTTTTGAATTGGCACGGCGATATGTAAACTGTGCAATGCATATTATGACACATACATTTATTGCAGAATTTAGTTAAAAAGAACTATTGATTGTTAAAATTTCATTCGAATATTCCCGATGTATTTAATTGCTATTCGGCTGCTCTTGAATTTTGTTTCTTCTGTTGGTGCGATTCATTTGTAAAATTCAAATTTATATTTCTAAATTATCAGCTTTTATATTATAAGCATATACATATTCAGAATACATGACTTTTTGTTGTTGTAATCATAGGTAATTAAATACTGTACAGACATAATGATGATAACCTACATCAATCAAAAAACAAAAGAATTTACAATTTGAACATAACTTTAGCTTATCGTTTCTAATTCATTCCTCAAAAAAAAAAAAAAAAACAAATGTTTACTCTAGTTTTGTTTTGAAGTTTTACTGTTAATAATTTTTTTTTTAATGCCACATAAACAAAATTAACCAAATGCACTTATTATGTTTATGTGACAAATATTTTGTTAAATTGCGATTAGTATAATTCAAATATTTATATTTGATAGTCAAAGGTTTCTGCTAACTTTTTCAATTAAATCAATTTCACATTGATTTCTTCGAAATTTAAAAAAAAAAATTATGGCTTTAAGTAGAATTTATTTTATAATAAATTATTTATTATATATATTTATTCTCGGCTTTGATGGGATATAATTTAGTAAACTGTAATGGTGTGCAATGCATTTCAGTCCAATGTTGCACATCAATTTGAAATATTATTTATAAATTTCGAGTGAGATGACTTTGCTCTAGAATTTGGGTTATTAACAAATTTACCAACAACCCAAAATGAAATATTATATTATATTGTCTATAAGTTTTTTTTTCTTCCTTAATAATTACCTTCTAAGAGAATATACACATATATGAGAATTATAATGCAAATAGGCGATGAAAGTGCATATTGGCATTGATTGGCAATGTGAATAAACAAAAGAAATGTTTCTCCAAACAGCTTTAATTATTATTATTTATTATTATTATTATTATTATTATTATTATTAATTATTATTAGTATTATTATTATTATTATTATTATTATTATTATTATTATTATTATTATTAGTATTATTATTAGTATTATTATTATTAGTATTATTATTATTATATTATTTATTTTCTTCTCTTTTATCATATTTTATTTTGATTTTATGAATAAATTTTGTCTTGAATACCAATTTTCATTCATTTTTATCTAATTATTTATATATATTTTTTTTCAGTTAGCCGTTTCGATATACATTACATAATATTTTAATAATACGTTTAATGCGACTATAATTCGAGATTAAAAAATATATTTCATTTACATTTTAGTATCATATTTTTATTTAATTTTATTTTTCTGCTTTTATTTAATTTGTTTTCTTTTTTTTGCAATAAAAGAATAAAAATTTGACCAGCAAATATTTTGTTATTTTTGTTTATTTTATTAATTTAATTTTTAAATAATTTCTCTGCCAACATCATTGTATCATTAGTTTTTATTTATTTTTGTTTTTTTTTTTTAAATAGTAATTCATTTATAAACATAATATTTAATATTTTTAAATAAACATACAAAATTTATCTCATTTTAACGAGCATTTTCTTTTTCGTAAATTTTTACTTTGATTTGGATATTTTTCTCTGATAACGAAAAAACAGAAGAGAATTCTATTACAGAAAATGGGAGTTTTTAAGGCTTTTTTATTGACAGAAGATGTTAAAAGAATTAAGTTCCTAATTTTCGAAATAAAGAAAGAAATGAATTGTATTATTAAATATGTTTCAACTCTTACAGCAATCATTTTTTATTGATCCGTGAAACCTGCATAAAAATAATACAAAGTTTGTAATTTTTCAGAATAATTATTTTTAATAACATTGTTAAATATTTTTCAGGCTCACATAAAATTGTGAAAATTTTAATGAACCATTTTACGAAATCTGTGCAGATCGGGGCGATATGAATATATATTCTAGAATATATTAATTAAATCGATCTTTGTTAGAATTTAATTAATTGTTGCTATGCCAATTACCGTCCAAAAATAATACACTTTTCTTAATTATTTATGAAACTATTGTTATTTTGTTTGAATTGGTTTTGTTTTGTTTTTTTTTTTTACTTTTTCATCTGTCAATCAATTTTAAAACTATATATGTATTATACTTTTAAATCAATATATAGATTATCGTAATGTTAGTTAATAGAATAAAATGCTCTAATCACAATTTGTTTCAGGTTTCCAACCCGCTAAATTCTAAGTTTTAAATTGTTTTTTGTTTTTTTTTTCTTTTTTATAGCTCTGAATATAGTGTGTTAATTTTTAAATGTTATTTTGTAATTCCAATTAAATAATTCTATTAATATAATTAAACATGAAACTATAAATGATATATAATTTAGATTTTTTTTTTGTTGAAATTAACTAAGCATATATATGCTCTAAATAGTTTAAAATTAATATATTGATGTAATAGAATATTACAAATAGCACAGTTTCAATACAAACAGTAATCATCACAGCATTACGATTGAGAAACATCATGGAAATAATTATAACAAGCAAAGCACTATAATTAAGTCAGTGGTTTGCTAATTAATACAAATCGATGATGATTCTATCAAATCAACCCCAAAAATTAGATATCTCAACATAATCAAAATTGTAATATTGAATTGTGATCTGAGATAAAGAAGGAACAGTTTATTTTTGTTTTTGTTTTGAATTAATTTTTTCTCATTCTCTCTTTTAATTGTTTGTTATGTTAATTGATATTCTAGTGCAGCTCAATTTTTAATTTTCATCGTCGTCACTCAATATTTCACTTAATAGCCTTTTAAGACTTTCAATTCCTCTCAAGAAACCATTATCAGGTCCTTGATGTTGTACCGTTGCTGCATTCAATGCAAGTTGTGCATCAATATTTTTACGTACAAATGTTGTATTTGCAAAATCAATCATACGAATGTCACAAATATCACCGGAAAATGAACCATTTCGATGTAATGATGCTTTTCGTTTAATACTTCCCGTACCAATTGTGGCCGCACCACCACTGCCAGTTGTTGATTTATTGCTTTTGCCACGTAATCGTTTTGTTTGACCACCACCAGCAACAACAATTTGCTTTGGTTTTGATAATGGCGGAAAAACTGTCTGATGAGTTCCACTCACATTTTGTTCAACTTTTTCACTATTACTGGCCAACAATAAATTATTAAAATTTCGTTTATTTTTTGGTGTTGATTGAGCAGTCGCAACAGTTGAATCAAATTCTGAACTACTTTCCTCTGAACTGTCTTGTTGTACATGAATTCGATCAGATAAACATGATAAATCATCACTGCTATTACTGCTATAATTCATCCATGAATCGCATGACATTGGACTGGACATAGTTGAAATGCCTGACGATGTAACGGGATCGGTATCTAAAAATATGGTTTCCTCAGAGATGGGAATAAATGGTGCTGTACCACGTGCGGCAGCTTCTCCATAGCCACGTTGATGTTGATCCGGTGTTACTTCAATTGTTGTCACATTATTAGATGTTTTTATATCAGACGCTAGATGATTTGAATGATGCTGATGCGGATGATGTTGATGATTACTGTGTATATGATCACTGTCCTCATGCAAAGATAGATTTAACTCTATTGAATCGTTTGATGCGTCTGCATCATATGAACAATTTCCTCCACTGTGTGAATCGTCTTCCATATTGTGTATTTTTTCTTCTTCTTGATTTATGGGTTGTGAGTACAATGGCTCATCCATAGGACGAATATGTGTATCTTCGAAACCTTCATAAACTATTAACAATGAACTGAAAGTATGAAATAAATTAATCGTTTATTAATGCTAACATATCTTACTTTTACATGCAATTCTGATCAATTTACTAAATAGATATTATATAAATGCACTTACCACGAATAAAATCTATAGGTGGATTGGCGTTCAATGACACGCCTCAATTGTTCTAATTTCTGTACAACTTTTCGGATGACTTTTGTTCGTAAACCAAAACCGTTATGGAAAAAATTGAAAAGTGCCTTTTTGAATCCATCCTCATTCAATTCACGTCCCCAATATTTATCCTTTTTCATATAATGTTCAATATCGGCTTGATATATCTGCATACCGCATAATCGAACACCCAGCGAACCAGATGTACTTGCTGCACATTTAGCCATCTGTTTATTTCGCTTTTCAGCTGATGCATCATCACCATGTTGTCGTGTACCCATTTTTAAATCGAGTATACAAGGCTGTCGAAATTGCGATGTTATATTTTCTAACATTAGGAAATCTGTAACAAATAGAGAAAAAACACAATATAAAGAAATGGTTTTTGATTTAAACGGCGCAATCGCAGGATATGTAATCGGCAACGTTTTAAAAATAGGAGGGTGAAATAAATTCGATGATAATAAATGTGATATTGATGAAAATGATCATAAACGGTTCAATCCAATTAGATATATATATATTTGTCATCAGCCAGTTGTAACACCTGCTCAAAGCTGTCATCAAAATTTGCTAAAATTCTGGTGCTATAATAGATTCATTTGGTCATCATCATGCATTAAATATGCAAAATACGTGCAATTTATTACTGATATTGATTTTAAAACTTCTGACTGATATTCAATTTTGAATTACAAAAATACGTAAAATAAATCCTACACATCCTTCTGTTTTCATCTCTGGTATTAAGTAATCGTAGTCTGGGTTGAATGAACGTAACACAATCGATTTATGAAATATAAGTCGAATTATGATAACAAAAATAAAGAACATAGCAAAATCAGCATAACAATGAATACACATGGCGAAGTATGATAAAAAACATCAATTTATCGACATGAAATTTGAATATAATTGAAATAATATATGACTGCTAAAGTGTAGGTGCGGATGATACTAATTTTATGTAGTGTGACATTCATATAACAATATCAAATTATACAATAATACAAAATGGGAAATCAAACAAAAGGAACAAGAAACCGACCAAACGCAAATATCGCATTTGTAATTATTCAATATTTTGATTTTGATTTCAACACTATTTCGCATAATTTTTTTTATTTTCGATTGTCATGTGAAAATATATGGTGTTGTAAGTATCTACATATATTTATGTAGTTTATTTTATGGACATTCATGATAACATATTTATTAAATAATAAATTATAACTAAATACGACAACACATTACATCAACATAACGGATTTGAATGAGAATGACGTTAATGAGCTATTTAATTAAATATTAAATAGTTATTTCTAAAAAAAAAAATTTGAGAAAATTTTATCGATTTAATCCAAAAATATAAAATTAAATGTCAAAAATAGAAAAATTAAATAATAATTATACAAAATAGTCGGATATGCTGGGAAAATGAAAAAAAAAAAAGAAGCTTTATTTTCAATTTAAAAATAATAAAACAACTTTAATATTTTATGGGATGAAAAACTCATTAATTTAAAGTAAAAATGAATTGAATGTAGGATCGATAATAGGTGTTTCTATCGTACGGTAAGTCCCTTTTTTAGTAATTGATTCGCAGAAAATTGATCGGGGAAAAAAATTATAAAATGAAATATTTCTTTGTACGTCTTCTATTGAAAACTTTTATAATAAAACTTGTTTTACGTTGCGCATTGGTTGGTTAGCAGGTAACTACAATTGAACCCACACCATTCCAATACGTTTTTTTATTCTATTTTTTTTTTTTCAATGACTGAAGGTAAATTTGAATTATAATTAGTTTTCAATACGAGAAATATTAATGATGTGGGTGGCAGAAATTGTTGGTGATGAGGGTAGATAGATTTTCTCATATTAGTTATAGTTTCAAAATCGATTTTTAAACACTACTTTATACCGGAACGTGACATTTAAAGTTTTTGATTTGATGTTGCTTTAATGGTGAACAGAATATTAAACTAATTCTTTAATAATAAATGTTCTGTCATTTTTTCTATAATAATAATAAATCGAAGTTGTACATAATTTTAAAAATATTGCGAAGCGTATAAATGGTATGTAGATAAATAGTAACCATTTCAATGATTAGTTATATATAAATGTCAGCTATATTATGGCACGTCATATATTATACAATCATTTTATAATTGAATTTCAGATATACATTAGAATGTACAGCACAAAGAAAGCCAAAAAATGACAACTATAACAACCCAAAAGACATGAATTAAAAAAAAAAAACATAATAAAAATATATATAATTCAATAAAAGTTCATCTAATCGAACACACACACACACACTTACACGCAAATGTACGACAAAAATAAAACGAAAAATGATCAAAGAAAATATATTCCTTTCAAATACAACCCAGACTATACCGAAAGTTATCTAAATAGCAGCATATAATAGCACAAAATATAAATAACGAATTTACGATGCTTGTAGTTAAAATAATATAAACAGAAAACGATGTGACCGCAATGCATTTATATCGGTTTTTGGGTCGTGAATGCTTTTTTCTGTTTGTGTGATTTGTTTTTTTTTTTTTCTTTCGTTTTGGTCTGATCTGATACTAACATTGCTTGTTAGAGTTGTCTATTTGAGATATACTTTTTATAATCTCCGTTGCATTTCCATTCCTATGTACTTTCATCCTGAAAAAGAGAAAAAAGAAAAATGCCTGATTAGAGTTGTAAGTCCATTTTTTTTTTCAAATTAATATCAATTCTATTACAAAATTCATTTGTGTGTTTCTTGATTTATTTAGGTTTTTTTTTTATATTTTGCTTTGGTTTGATTTTTTTTCTTTTTGTTATTGGCTAAAAAAAAAAAAAATTTAAAAATATTCCAACGCTTAGCGTCTAAAAATGTTTTCTTTTTGCTAAATATTTAAAGATAATAAATAAAAAATTTCAATAGCAGAGATAAACCCAAATCAATAAAAAACCTAACACACACACCATTTTAACGATTTATGTTTGTAGTTTGTACACACTTTAGTGAACAGATGTTTTTTTTTTTAGTTATATTCATATTGATATGCCGTTATTTTACTCTGATGCTTAGAATACGTCGCACTACACCTTAGAATAAAAATAATTCATAATAAATGTGTTACCTACTCTTAGTTTTTAAACCACTTAGAATATCAAATGTCGCATCAGAAATTGTATAATTGAGCGCAAAAGATTTGGAATATTTAATATTTCACCCAAAAATACTAATTTCAAGTAGTATTCTAAATGATAATTTTAATAATTCTGTGAAGACTCGTATTTCGATTATTAATCATTTATTCATTTATTGTTAATACAAATGCGTATTTTTTTTTCTTTATCAGATAAGGAACACAACGAATTCAGTAAATGTGTATCAAAATAGTTATTGTACAGTTTTCTCTAATTTCATTAATCCGAGTGTAAACAATTATAAAACAATAAATAATTCAATACACTTTTATCAAATATAAACTCAATTACTAATTATAATAATGATAGTGTCATCATAATTATTCGAAAAACCTGATAGTATCAATAGACCGATTACTACACGTTAGTTCTCTGTTGAGCAATTTATGGAATGTCATATATTTTTGGAGGCGCTGCATGTTTTGTTTTCCAAAAAGCAGGAGTGGCGCCACCACAAAATTATATGCAAAAAAACATCTCAACTACGAACTAGATGCTGTCAAGTACCTAATCGTTCTATTTCAATTTCTTAGACACGTTTTTTTTTTTTTTTACATTAAAATAATTTCGAACTGTACCCAATGTCCTATTCTGTGTGTAGGTGTTCTCGTCGCACACTCCTATTATATAACAAAAAGCAAGGAAAACACTTCGGTGTATTTACTTATATTTTTTTTGTTACCAGGGTAATGTTATTCAAAATTGTATCACTTTAGTTTTATATATTTCTTCTTAAATATATATTATAATAAAAGGTAAATAATCGCAATTAATTATATATTGAATATGTAAAAAAAAAATTAAAAAAAATATATTTAAAAATGATTAACATAGAGAAGAATAAAAAAAAAATTTATGATAAAAAAAAGGAAAAAAGAATACCAACCTTAAAACGTCATCACGCTTCCGTTTCGATGCACTCTGCTTTCGGACGGGATCATCATGAAAACTTGGTGAGTACCGTTTCTCTAATTTAGCGCCACCCATGGATGTTGCCTGCATAACACCTGAAACAATTCGAACACAAAATATGATTTAATTCATTCAATTATTCAATCAAAACAAAACAAAAAATATATATATATATATTCAGCGATTAATTTTATAGTTTTAATTCTAAATGTATTTCAATAAAATTTGTGAATAATTTTTTATAAATATTTATAAGATTTTGCTAACACAAAAAATCGCCAATTGAAAAATTCTCTCTTGGTTTTTTTTTTTTTTTTGTTGTGTGTATCTGACTTTAATTCATTTGAAAATAAAATAAACCTTGAAATGTTATTACAGGTGTGGAACTGCTAAATAAAGTTTAATTGTGAATAAATTTATGGTGATAAAAGTCAACATATTTTCTAAGTTTTTTTTTTTTTTTTGTTTAAATGGTTTAATGATTCAAATATATTTAATATTTTACGGAATTCACGTTTTAGTGGTTTAATAAACCGCAAAATAAAAAATGTTTGAACTGAAGGTAATGAAAAAAAGAAAAACAGACAATTTTTAAAACTTAGTGACTTATATATTATATATTTATGTTGTATTTAATTTTTTAAAACTAAATTTTAGCAATAAAAAAACAAACATCTATTTGAATGTAATTTGTAATAATTTGAGCTTTAGCTTGAATTTGATTCAATAAAATGGTTTTGTTTTGAAATATGAGAAAATCATTCATACAAAATAAGCATTTAATAATAACAAAAAATAACATGCAAAATTGCATTAAAAACAAATTTAGAGGTCACAAAAGCTTAATAAAATGATAATAAAAATTATTCACGCACATTTAAGTACATTTAACAATATTTTTTATTGTAATTAATTATTTATGACAAAATGGGTTTGAATTAATTAATTAAATTTAGCTGAATTTTGAAGGAATGCAATTGGTATGCGTTGTAAAATTCAATGAATTGCACTTTATCCAACGAATCAAAGTATATAGTATTTAACAATTCATTACGAACTGTAATCATAAAATATTGAGAAATTGAAACTCTTTAAGATTACAATTCAAATTCATTCAAAATAAAGTTAAAACTTAATTAATTCTAAAAAATAATAACATGAAAGAAATATTAAAAATAAAACCATAAACATTAATTTAAAAAAGAAAATGAAAAAAAAATATAAATTAATAAACAATTCTATGTTTAGAAAATAGAATAATCGAGAGAATAATTTACTCCAAATAAATTGGTTAAAATTAATGTGAATATTAATTATAAACATTTAATCACAGACAATTTTGTGATTACATAAAAATGTTGTGGATGAGATGGACATGGTTATTGATAAGCAAATACAATTTCTATATTTTATTTTGAATGAAAAATCTTGGTGAATATTTTTAATTGTTTTTCTTTTATTTATATGCACAGCGAATTGCAAACTGATTATATCTTAAATGGGTATTTTTATTTTTTTTTATTATTATTTATTATAAATATAATTTATTTAACAGAAACAAAATGATTCTGTAATCATTTTTATCAAAATCAACCGGAAATAATTCATTTCGAAAAGCAATTAATCCTACAATAATAATATTCATTACGTTAAACGTTATATAAATTGTAGATATTTTAATTATTTTTATTATTATTTTTTTTTTTTATTAAGGTTGTTTATGTGAATTCCTGTAATTTCCGATAAAATGTTATTTATCCAATATTTTAAGATATTTTTTCTAGTTCACAAAGAATGTGATTTATTTTTTTTAAACAAAATCTATTTCCAAAATAAAATATATATTTTAAATTTAATGCTTTTGGGCTATTCCACACGTAACTTACGATTTTTTGTTTTTCTTCTTTTAAATTTCACATTCAAAATATAGTTTTAATTGAAAAGCGTAGTTGTTCATTATATTAAAATATGTAACTACCCTATACAGTTACTTTTTGGATGAAACTATATTTTGGATGTGACTTTTAAAAGGCGAGAATAACAAAAAAAAGCGTAATTTACGTTACACTACGTATGGAATGGCCCTTTAATATCAATGTTCATATCATTCAATTATTAGCAAAAAAAACTGGTGAAATTCAAAACATTATTAATTACGAAATCTAGCAAATGTTTGTACAGTGTTGTTAAAACATCAATACATTTCTTTCATGTAAAATTGATTTAAATGCGTCAGCTATTTAATACAGACGACGCATTTAAAAATATTTTTCTCTTTTTTTCTTTTTTTTGTGAATTAAAAAAAAAATATTTAATAAAAATATAAAAAATAAGTCTAGATATTATGTATTTGTTTTTTTTTTTTATACAAACCATTGCTGTGTTATATTTTTTATCGACAATGCAATTCACATGACGTATCACAAGAATAGTAAGATATTTCAAATAGTTCACAGTCGAAGAAGATGAATTCATGTCGCGCGGTCATCTGAGGTCAAGTAAATGGCATGTGTATGTAGATGATTGTGAGTGTGTGTGTGCGTGTGTTTTCATTTTTACTATTATAATCCATCGAATGCAATTCACTTTATTATGGTTATGACTTTTTCGTTTTTCTGATGGGTTCAATCTTCTCCGGGGAAGGATGGCCATCAGCATATTCTTGAGATGTCCTTGACATACAAGGAAATTGATTGCATAGAGACGAACAACTTATCAACACTCACACATTTATACATAATAAATTAAATATTTCATAGTTCAATCATACCCAAATCGCACACGAACGCACATTATTTAATAATTTTTGTTCATTTCAATAGAACGATATTTATTAATTTAATTGCGCAAATATTCAAAGCAAATTGCAATACACACAAATTACACATAATTATCGAATAAAAAAAAAAAAAAAAGTTATGCTAGTTAATGATGATGAGATGAAAATCTAATAGTAGAGCTATGAAAATGTTTATTTGTATAACCGAAATTTGTGAGTTTTTTTTTTCTTTTGATAACTTATTCAATTTACGAACTTTATAGAATAACTATCATAGCTTTACTAAAATAGAATGTAAAAAAAGAAAACGATTCTTAAAAGTTTTTTTTTTTTTTTTGGATAGAAATTAGAAATTTCTGCTGTGCTAATTTTTAATTTATAAAAGTAATCACAATTTTCCATTAAAAAACAAAAATGAATTTTCAATTTAAAAAAAATAAATAAATAAATGTGTCATTCTTTTAACATAATTCCTAGTTTATCGGTGCTTAAAATAATAAGTCTGAACATAAATTATTATTCTTTATTTGCAAACTAAAAACTAACACAACAATTAAATTTAGAATTTAGAATTAAACTAATTTATAATAAAAATTTACTTACCAACAAACAAACGTTAACATTCTTATAATTAATCAATATTTTATAAATATGGGAAATGAATGAGTTTTTCTTCTTTTGTTTTCTTGAAAGCAATAACAAATTTAACTGTTTCCAATTTAATACTCGAATATTAATAAAAAAAAAAACAGAAATTATGCATTCAATGTATTCAAAGTTTCAATCGTAGCAAAATTAATAATAATAATTTAAAATTTTGGCAATAAACAACAATTTATTTAAGCTATTGCAGTAAAAACAATAAAAGAAATGAAAATAAGAAACATTAAATTGAAACAAAAAATGAGATTCAAAGTATAAATTAAATGATCAATCAAAATACACGAAACACATAAAAATAAACTTATTAAAATTTATTACCTTTATATTTAGGAACAAACATCTGGATATCCGATGGAATGTTTTGATAAAAGTCTAATTCACGAATATTCAATGGCTTAATGACCGTACTCTGGTTCAAGAGAAGTAATCGCGTATGACCTCCAACCTATAAATAAATTAAAATATAGATTTCAGTATTTTATATTATTTTTGAAGTTTAATAAACAAATACACAGAGCAAAAGAAAAAAAACAAAAATGTGTTTATTTTTATCGATTGATTTTTAAAATGCTAATTAAATTATTGCGAAGCGACATCGAGCTTTTATTATATTGAGAAATAAGTTTCAACATAATAATTGCTAAGAAATTAATTCCATTTAAGCCGCATTTCCTAATATAGTTATGATAATATGCCAGTTTCTCATTAAAATAAAAATAAAAAAAAAAAAAAAAATAAAATTCAAGACGCATTATCGTAATCAACACGCTCAAAACATTAGCTCAAAATTTCATTTTATCTTTCACAATTCAAGCTATGCGAAACAATTGCATAGCTGCCAAAATTTAAAAAACGATCGTATTTGCCGAAGCAACAAAAACAAAAAAAAACCATTAATATTTTAAATTTTATTCATATAATATGTGATTTTAATATAACATTAAGAAATTTATATAAATGTCATCAAATTATCTTACTCGAAATGAAATAGAAAAAACACCGAAATTTAAATGATATATTTATATATGCAAAAAAATAAAAAAAATAAAAAAAATACGTCGTGTGCGCACACTTTTTATTGATATTAAAGGCGCAAGGTTATTGCAGAGTAATAATGATATCTACAACGTTTTAATGTACACTAACTATTATACTCTGTATTTTATGGTATGATATTAATAAATATATAGATAATAAGAATTCAAACATAACTTTAAATTTATTACTTAAACTTATACACTATAGATTTACCAAAGTCTCAATGTAATTATTAAGGCCCGGTTTTCGGTTCGCATGTGTATGAAACATAAAAATGTTTAGGGAATCAAATGATGGCGTTTATTTGTTAAAAGAAAATCAATAAATATGGTTTGTTTTAATATTCTTTTGGTACATAGGTACAACAATTGCTTCAATTTTCCAAATATCTTATATCTCTTGCAAAAGCCATTTCACTACTCTTTCGCGCTGTAGAATTTTCACGCAGTGAAATGGTAGCGAAATGCATTTTGCAAGAGATATAAGATATTTGGAAACCAGCAATTGTTGTATGTAGCAAGAGACAATTAAAACAAACAATTTATTAATTTACTTTTAACAAATAGACGCCCATCAGTTCATTTCCTAGACAATTTTCATGTTTTCATGTCACGTGAACAGAACACCGGCCCTTAGGTGTTAAAACCTTTTTCAACCTCTTACGAATTTTCAGCTTGCTATCATAGTAACAAAAACCAGAGTTCTATTCCAAATTGACTCAGAGAATCTACTATCGGAAAATGCCAGCACAGTGGGTTCAATGAAGTGTATTTCGATTATATTAAGAAAAAAGTCTCAAGGTATGAATTCGATATATATAATTCGCATGTTTATTAATTATTCTGCGATGGTGTCAGTTTCAAACTGTTCAAACAATCCAAATTTGATGGTTTAAATTAACAATAACAATCACAAAATACAAGTAGCTTCAGTAACCAATCTAATCTTAATATATTTAAAAAAAAGAAAAAAAAAACAAAAAAAAAAATTCAAAACATTTTTTCTATCCACGTACAAAGTCGAGAAAAGAAAAAACTTTAGTTAATTTATTTGACGAAAATTGAATTTATGTGCAAAAATACGTAGGTATGACGACATAAATTTGCACTTATATTAATATTTCTCTTTATTTAAAAAAAAAAAAACATAATGAATGGTTTCTTTTGTTGATTTGTTGATATATGTGATAGTTCTGTTGTTTCGAGGAAGAATTTCCCGTTTGGCGCCGATTATTCACATCAAATTTTCTATTTCTCGACTGTATATGTATTTATATAGAACTATTTTCCTTTATGATTTTTTTCATTTTATAAGAAAACACATAAAATATGTTATTTTTGGTAAGAAGTCAATGGATTTTCTGTTTACAAATTGTTTTGTATGTGAGAGGGGTGCTATTTAAATTTTATGACATTAATGCGTGTAAAATGTTTGACCTAAATTTTTCCATTTGTCTTTTCTTTGTTCACAAGTTTTGTTGCTTAGTGAAATTTTAATACTGGGCGCCGTTCTATTACCCACCGGTTGGCATTTTTTCTGAATATAAATTAGCAAATTTGCTGCGATGGTCGCATTTTTTTTTCTTTTTCTTTTTTTTATGCTTATTGAACGCTATTTATATATTTATATGGTCATTAATTTCTTTGTTTCCAAAATAGAATTGAAAATATTCCATTCGATTCATTATAATAAAATATGTGAATCAAAATAGATATATTTGTATATATTTCATACTTGAAAAACATGACAAACAATACTTATGAATATTATGAGAAATTCTTGCATGAAATTCACAACTATTTTTATGGTGTTTCTAACCGAAAAGTTTATTCATAGCTTTTGTGAAAGCAAAAAGATCAATTCGTTTTTCAATATTAACTGGTGTTTGAAGAAAGGAAGGACATGGAACCTAAAAGTACTGTACGATTTTTTTTTGATTTTTTATTTAATTTTTTTCTTTTTTAAATTAGAAATAATAATGTCAGATCATGTATTTACAAGAAAATCCAGCAAAAAAAAAAAGAAGAAGTATAAAAAATATTTTTAAATTTAAATACCTGATTTGTAAGCGGATGCAATGCAACTTCATCGTCATATTCTTGCTGTTGTTGTTGTTGCTGTTGTTGTTCATCATGGTGTTGAATTTGATGTATTGATGAAGAACGTTGACGAATCAATTCAGATGCACGACTTATTGACAACGTTTGTTGTTGAGTTGATGTCTGAAGATGATTATTCTGTTGTTGATGAGGTAATTTTAAAACATGTTTACATGTTGCACATTTAGTATCTCCCATGCCCCAATCGCCCAAAAAATAGACCATCACCGTCAACACAAAATATTTTTAGAATATTTATTATTGGTGGAAACTGCGGCGGTAATAATTTTATGAGTCGCAATTGATGTAATTCAAATGGCTCCCACGAATGCGTCAATGATGTTTTCTTGGTTCGAGTAATTTTGACGGTTTTATAAATTTTGTTTTTGTTTGAAATTCTGAAAATATGAATAAAAAGAAAGACCAATATAAGTAAAAACATATATTTTACACAATCTTTGTAATAAACATTTTACATTAATTTCTATTTGTCAGTAAACAATAAAAAAAAAGTTCTCAAGACCACACAAACATTTATTTTATTAAAATACTGAAAAAAAAAAAATCAACAATAGCCACAAATTCTACCGAAATTCTAGTTGCACCGCGTTACCCCTACTAAACACAACTGCACAGCAGCAGCAAAAAAAGCTCTTATTTAATGATTCAATAAACTTCTCGAATTCGAATGGCATGATACTTAAGAAATTTTTATGTTGTTGTTTAGTTTTGCATTAAATGAATTTGACAAATAACTTAAAAAAGATTAGATTTGCATTCACAAAATTTAGTAATATAAATATTTATATTTTACAAATATTTAGCGTGTAACCGAGTTGAACAGATAAATCTTATGTAAATAAGAATTCATTTCACATAATTAGTAATAAAATATCCGTTGTTATTAACAAGAAATAATTTTTGAAAAAAAAAACAAAAAAACCACTAGAAACCATCCGGGCCGTAAATGGCGCGCGCGCGATTCGTTTGTTCGCGGTCAATATACATTATACACATATTATTATTAATTTTCTTTTTTTTCTTCTGTTTATTTGCTGGTTGATATCATCAAGATAATTCATACGAAATTAAGAGGGTTTACTATCAAAATTTTCTACTCTCTTAATATTATTAATTTGTATTTGTGGGAAACAATTTCTCTAAAATCAATATTAAAATTGGTCTTGGTGAATGACGTTTTAAGTTTAAATTTCTCCATTTCAAATATAGATTCACTGTGTAAACAAATTTTGACGCCAAACAGATTTTTTTTTCTCCATATTTGACAGGTGCACGATTTCATCTTGAATAAAGGGAGCATTTAAAAACTGAATGTGAAAAATACTTGTGTTGTGTGTTGAAAACTTGTATGTATATAATATAAGCACTCTTAAGCAAACAATTGCATACATCTTAATATTAGTAAGCGTGCGATAATAATTCATGCTAACACAACTAACACATTATATTATGATCGATATTATTTGTTAAATAACAACCATAATTTGTAGATAAAATTTAAGCGAGATACGTTGTATTTTCTTTTAGCTTTAATACCGATTAATAAACCGTCGCTGCTATGTTTAACCAAAATTTTAAGAATGAAAATGTATATCGAATGCAACAAATACTGCGCGCCGTTGGTTTGTTGGTTTTTTCTTTTTCTTTTTTGTTTAATTTGAAAATTCTGTATCATTTATTTTTAAAATATTTTAAATACTATTTACACACAAATCTTTAGATTTCGTTCTAATTTTAGATTGGAACATATATTTATTATTTATTGAACTTGCTTTGCTTCTGAGTTTTTTTTTTTTTGTTTTATTTAATATTTACATCATGAATAATGAGATTCTACTCCATTGAAATTTTGTGCGATATAGTAATAGTTCAAAGTAAGTGTAATCTTATGTTTAATATTTGACACTTGTCCGATTATAATGTATTTTATTAAATAAACAAATTACTTATGAATTTATGAATAAAAAGCATCTCTTGTTGTTGTGACGTTGTATTTATAACTATTTTATTTAATCAAAGACAATTTTATTGTGTGGTCAAGCTCTGGATCGTTTATGATTGCGTTACGATCAGGTTTTATGTAAAACTGTGTGTGTTTTGTATTTCTTTTATAAAATAAGGTTATTTCGAAAAAAAATAAAAAATAAAATAAAATAAAAACTCTCAGATATTCGATGATAAATTTACTAAATTAGAAAGTAAAATGTTAAATAAATGCAAAGACTTGGAAAGGTTTCGTTCGTACACACACCTCTTATGTATTTGTATTAACTAAATAAATACTATTTAGATAAATGAACATAGATACCAAATATAAATTGTACACGATGCAACCAAAGCAAATTTCAAGATAAATTTGATATTATATTCTTCATTTAATTTTTACTTTTCAATTATATAATCTTTTTATGCTAACAAAATTGTTATGAACAGAGAGTTAACGTTCAATATTAAAAAAGAATTAAAAAAAAAATATAAGTTTAATGTTTATAAGTTTTATTCAAAACAAAATGATGATTTCAATTAAAACTTATCGCTTATAAGTTAAGTACATAAGTAACAGTTGCAACACAAAAATACTCATAAACGTTATGTTCGTTAATGACCTCATTTAATTTTGTTAATTTATTGGTATGTACTATTTATGTTCATAAAATTATACAAAGCGGTAGTAAAGTGAATACCTACTGTATGTATATATTATAAGTAAGTACAAATAAAATGCACTTTTATATTTTCGTACAGTATATTTGTGTTAGTGTAAGAAAAATAAAGAAAAAAGAAAAAAGAAAACAAAAAACAAAAAAAAAGAAAAACAAAAAATTGAAATCATATGGAATTGATAAATGATGGGTCAGTATTGATGTGTGACGCCAGCCAATTCAATTCAATAATATTGGCGCCAATGCAAGGCTGATAAAAAATACTCAAGTTTCACAAAAGAAATATATAAATATATAAAAAAAAGAAAGAAATCATGAAAAAGCGAATATAGTGAGAGACTGAGAAAAATCTATAAGCGCAGGATTCGTATCTAAACAAATGAACTAACTCACTCACTATTTATTCACTTTCAGAATTTTCACTATTTTTTTTTACTTGCAACAATATTCAAGTTGTTACCAATAACTTATTTAGGTACCTATCGTTTAAATTACCGCACTTGTAATGGTTACATTTATCGAATGAGATGAAATATTTATATGTTCCATTTTCTATGTTTTTCTGATTGTTTTTGTTTACATATTTTTTCTTCTTTTTTTTTATTATTATTTATTAAATCTTATTTTTAATACAAATATGGATTTACTATATTTAATGTCATTGATCGATAATCAAATATTTTCGCTTATGAAAATGAAAAACAAAAAACCGAAACAACAAAAATAAAACGAATGAAAATATGTTATTTTGTTGGTGTTTGCTTATTTTATGCGGATAGAAAAATAATATTTTTTTGTTTTCATAACAATGATATTTAGTTATTTTACCAAGTAATAATACTTTTGCAAGTAATACACTGAAATTTTCAAACAAACAACTTTATTACGTATTTATGAAATTTTATGTTTAGCTTCTGTTTCATTAATTTTTTTTTTCCAAATTATAAAAGTGGAATGAATATATTGCACAAATATCTTATATACGAAAACAATAATCTCAAGCCGTTGAAATAATGAATTAAAACCATTAAAGAAACAAATGAGCCAGCCACCAAATAATGACTAATATCCATTATAATTATTTCTCATCAATTTCATTTAAGGCCCTTAAATATCGTCCTTTAAATTTCTAAATGGCATTAACTTCTAAACGGGTGATCATATGGGAAATATACTTATGAGTGACCCAAACTTATTTTTGACGGTGCAACTTTTCTTCATATAATATACACCCCTAAAACCATCCCCGAAAAAATTTTAGTGCAAGAAAATAAGAGGGGTGTACAATGTACGAAGACAAGTTGTACCGTCAAAAATAAGTTGGAGTGGTTCATAAGTATTTTTTTCATATGATCACCCGTTTAAAAGTTAATGCCATTTAGAAATTTAAGGGATCATATTTAAAGATATAATGTAAACCTAGTGTAAGGTTGTAAGCCTTGTAAAGTATATTTCAAATTCATAGCTGTTAGAGTTTTGACGAAATCGCAAAATCAATAGTGATGGAATTCAATGTATATTTTGGTATAATGACTAATGAGGAAATGAGGTATATTTAAATTTATGGTATGAAGATTCCAAAATATGCCATAATATATCTCATGCATGGTAAGAATTTTATATCATGTCATGTTACTTTCCTTTTTCACAAGGGAGTCAAATGCAGTCTTCTGTTATTCAAATAATAATGTTCAAAATCGAGTGCGTCGATTCAAAATGTAAATAATTTAATCTGGTATTCCAATGGAGACGCTAGTCTCTGTTTTGCCTTCTTAAATGTAGTTTGTACAGTTTTTATCTCATTTATTATTTAGTGGTTTGAAATTATTATTTATGATTGAACAATTATTTATTTAGTGAGTCAAATAAATGGAAACCCTCACTATTTTAGCAGGAGCCCAACTTAGCAGAATGTATTTTTTTAATGTTCTACTTTGGTTAGGTATAAATTTCTCGAAATGGAGCACATATTAATTTGAACATATACTTGATTTGAGATTCGTAAATTGAGAAATTTTGAATGAAAAATTAATATCTATTAATAGTGCAGGCTTCAATTGAAAAATAGATTCTGATGAGTAAATGTAAGTAAATTTAGATTAATAAACAAAAACAAATAGTAACAGGATAAAAATAAATAATATTGATTCAATGCAAATATCGAAATTTAAATAAACTATATATAAACATTAAAAAGAGAATATTCGAGATTTTATAGATTATTTCAGTAGCACAGTACTCGTGATTGGGCAAATAAATTATAAATAGTGTAATATTTGACAAAAGAAAACCACCTACCAATAAAATTAAACACAACAAACATAAGTTACATCTATATTTATTTTATAAATTTTCCGTCGTTGTATCTTATTTTTGGCATTACCGAATATATCAATTTCTGTGCAAATAATTAATTGAAAAACATATAACAATAATTTCGAATCAGAGAAATGTAATTCTCGACTTTCGTTATTTACCATGTCTCGATTATATCTTCCTATCGATTCATTAATAAGTGTAACCACATTGCCGACAAAGAGAGATAATTTTTTCAATAAAATCGAGCATGCCAATAATGCCATGAGAATTCGACTGATGCCGGTGAAGCGGTCAACATTCTTGGCAACAGAAAAAAAAAAAAAAATAACTGACGAAATATCACTACATAATTTTTTTTGTTTTTTTTAAATCTATTACTATTGAATTATAAATAAAATAAAATCACTAATCTAGTTAATAACTGAAAATTTGACGTATTTGCTTAAATATGCAAGTCGTCGGTTGTCGCCCGAACAAGTGTTAGTCAACAAAAACAAATAAATATAAATTTATTATTCATACTCGTAATATAGTATTTTATAAAATGAACTTTAGAATAAAAAAACAAAATATAACAAGGTGAGTATACTTATAGCGAAATCATGTTGATAAATAATAAACAATTAAAATGGTAGAGGTTGAATGTGAACAACAATTTTCATTTTTTGTTTTGTTAACTATTCCACTTAACGTTTCACTCGTCATTTACACAAAATGAACAGTTGCGTTTGTGTTTAGAGCATTTGATAATAGGTACGTTTTAAGTTTCTGTGAATTAATATCTAAATATTAGTTGTTTTCGTTATTCCTTATTTTCTAACATTACAACAGTTCTCTGATCCATAGAAACTAGTTTGGTGACATATTGCCATCTGAGACTTTTATTATCCTTAATAACAATTTTTCTTTGGAGGCTAACTACTTTATAGTCTTATATAGATGCTTGTTTTCCATAAAAAAAAGTGAGACTTTCCGGTTTTAACGTCAGATATCCGCCTCTGGACATTAATAATCTTCATGGAAAACTTATTACATATTTAAATGCAAATATTAATTAATATTATTACGCTTTTGTTTAAAAACGTTAAATTCATTTAACCGGGAGTTGCGTTATTAAGCTATTTAATTTAATTATTTGTTTATAGAAAGAAAAATCAAACATATAAAAAGTAAAAATAATTTCAATTAAGTATAGCAGAAAGAAAAATGTTTCATTTTCATATGTATTAGTTTGATATTGTATTTAGTTTGAAAGAAACAAAAACAATATATGAGACTATTAGAATCAAAAACCGTTTATTCCATTTGCGCTGGCAGGCGATTTTAATCATAATTGTATAGAGCGATATGGTACAAAATCGCTTGTCAACGCAAATAGAATAAACGGTTTTTGATTCTAATAGTCTCATATGTAGTAGGAAATAAACGAATGATCAAACGTCTTATTTATTTATATTTATAGTAGGTAATAAGTACTTATATTGTATCTGGAAAGAAATATAAAGAGAGCAATTGCTTAAAATGTCTATAATTAGATAAGTATTTGGTGAAAAACTTTATATTTACTTTCAATAATCTGAGCGCCAAGGAATAGAAAAGTTTAATTTGTTTACACAAATATTCATAAATACTGAAAAAGAGACAATAATGACAAATTAAACAAGTTGTAAAATGTTAGCGAGTGTCATTAAGTTTCTAGAATTAATGTCTAAAACAGACGTCCGTCCACCAGTCAGTATAGCAAAATATAATATTTTAAATGACCTTATGTGACACTTAAACTTAAAATATGTGAACATAAATGTTAATGGGAAATTATATTGTAAGGACGAATTAGCTCGATTCCGATAGTATTTACAATACGATGTAGATTTACAATCTTCAATTCATTATTAATCACTTTATATTTATTAATATTTGAATTAATTAGTTTTAAAAAAATTAAAAATAAAAAAAAAACATTTTGGTTTCAATAAACATGTTTGAATTATAATAAAAAAATCATTTTGTTTAAAAACGAATTTACATTGTCCATTAAAATTTCTTAAATCATTATGGTCATTATTTGTTGATTGAAATATCCTTTCAGTGCTAAACGACTTTTAAAAGATATATAAACCAATTTAATTGTTTATTTAACCCAGCTCAAGTTCAAAACTATAACGGTGACAAATATAAAATAACATTGTTAATAATATAAATGTGATGGCGAATGCACATTACCGGTATTTAGTGGAATCAATTTCATATATTATTTATATATAGAAAAATGTTATTTGATCGTGACGAATTTAATTATATCGGATATTTCTGTATTAATTACGAAAGTGGTATAGATTCATTTAAATAGCATGCATACATGCACACAGAGATATTAATACGCCCTCTTCTAGAATTCTAATTTAAGAAATTCTTAGATTATTTTTTTTAATTAAAGTGCATGGATTACTTTACTACACAGTAGATAAATTTCTACGGGGCACTAACTTATACTTTTGTTTACAATTTTTTATAAACTTGATGCTTAGATTTAATTCCACCCATCTTTAATGAATTATTAACCGATTGTGCAAGTAATAAGTATACTGATTTTACTACCGTAATAATGAGCCAATCAGAACGTAGTTACCTTAATTATAAACTGCAGGTATGCTCATTGACTCTCTATAGTGTAACGAAAGTAAAATATTTAAGAACATTAATCGATCAACCGAATATTAGGCAAATATTGAATTATTTTTAACAAAGACATGACACAATTATGTTAAATTCTATGTATAGCAAATTGTAATACCTATATTTTTATTTATTTTTATTATTATTCTTTATTTTTTTTTTTTGAATTCTTCTAAAGATAGACGAGCATATGAAAAAAATAAACATTTATTTTTGTTTAAACTAAATAAAAGTTATTTATTTTTAGTTCAAAAAAGAAAATAACTCAATACATTCATGTCGATATATATTCATATATTATTCAGTGGAACAAAAAACGACTTCAAACAGAGTTCGGTAGCTTAACCATAAAATAAAAAAAAAAAACAATAACAACAACAAACCAACAAAAAAAGGCGGAGGATTTTTCTACGTGGTGTAAAATATGAAAATATGAGGCGTTTTCTATTGGAATCTTTTTCTTGCTCTTGATCTGGATAAACATTTATATATATATTATATACTGTAAGTATATTAATATGTATCACAGAATTTCGACATACTCGTATTTGACAATAATTTATTTTAAAATTTAAGCAATTTATTTTATACAATATGCACAAATTATTTGATACGGATTAATATACCGTATTACTTACAGTATATGTATAAATATTTATCAAGATCAAGTCAAGAGCAAGAAAAAGGTCCCAAAAGAAAACGTCTATCAATGAGACTACGTGCCTGTTATAGCTAGAGTTAAGCCGAGAGCACACTAGCAAGTTTATTGTCGAAATCGACAAGTTTATTGTGAAGAATTCATCTATTAATCTATCTTCCTTTAACTCATCTTCGCGAGCATAGTAGAAATAGACAACTAGATATTGAACAATATAATATTGTCGAAAATTGAACAATAAGCTTGTTAGTGTATTCTCAGCTTTATGTACTGTCTGTTTTAAAAATGAAAATCAATTTCTAAAGAAAACAAAAAAAAATCAATAAAAAATAGCATGTTTTCACTCGTAAAGAAAATAGGATGGCACATTTTTTCAAATTAATTTTGTAGGACTGCTGCTAAATATATAAATTTATAACAAATCCCAAGCAATTTCAAATGTTCGTTCGTACGTTTTGAGTGTGTGTGTGTGTGTGTGTGTGTTAGTGTTCAATTATAAAATTACTTTTAAATTTCATGAAAATCTATGTTTTTGTGCTTTATCATTCAATCACCTTAAATGACAACAGAGATATAGATTTATGAAACAGCAATGAAAACCAAAAACAAAAACAAGGTTAAAAATTCAGATTTGCATCGAACACGCAGAAAGTTTTATAAACATGTTATGGAAATACCATCTATATCTAATAATTTATTAAATTATAGACAAGACTTTATTCTGGTTCACTGACATAAGATTAATAATAAAAACATACACAAAATTTTATAATAGCGTGATTGATAATAATGTTCGGTCGTATCGTATATATATAATATAATGTCAGCGAAATCTGAGTCAAAGCACTGTTATCGCATGGTTACTGTTCATAATACAAATTTTAAAAAAAATAATAATAAAATTGAAAAAAATATTATTAATTGAACATTTTCCAAGTTCATGACATATACATTTTTATTTTTCAGTAGATTTTTATGATAAAATTGTCAGAATGAATGTCTCATTGTATAATTGGTAACATGTTTCAGTTCAGATCATAGTTCACAGATAATCCCGTATTATCATTCAAATAACAACCAGAAAATGCTAATAATTAAAATATTCATTCTTCCTGCTCGATTGCTATATGATCGATCCTGTCTGGGTAATATTTACCTTAATATATTTGAGATTTTGTATTGCATGGAATCTTTTTATCAAGGAAATTTTAAAATAATAATAGTATTATAAATATATTTTTGGTGGAAAAATAGTTTACGATTATGTTTTGTTATAAAACAGAAGAAGATGAGATAGAAAGGACAAAAATTGTAAAGTAAAAAATCACTAATACTGTTCGGTTTCGCGACGCTGATTTTAAAATATACCATAAGTTACCGCATCATTGTTGTGATGGTTAAAAATGAGATGCTTTACAAGGATGCATTTTTTTTTTAAATAAAGCTTGAAACTAAACATAACATTAGACTTCTTCACATGAAAAGGTTTATGTCGTACCAAAGCACAATTTTTTAATTACATTATGCAAGAAAATGTATATCAGCATTTGACTAACGAGTTGAGTTTTAAATTACCATAGATAAATAAATTAAAGATAGCGCCAAAACGATGCAATCAAAATAATAATAAAGAGAAAAAAAAAATTATGAGATTCTAATGTACACACGGTAATTACAATTTCTATGCTTAAGCGAATATAAACCACGCGCGCTTCTAAACAAATTAAAAGAAAAAAAAACACACATTGTAGCTGGTTTACTGCTACCTACTATATAGCTAGTAGCAACTATTAATAAATAAAACATTCAAGTAGATAATTAAATTTGACGTTAATGAGTTTCATGAGATTCTTCAGTAAGAATTATATTTGTCAATTAACTAATTTATAATTAGATTTAAATTATTAGATTATTTTTACTCATTAAAATAACAGGAAGAGAATATTATATATGAGGCGCGGCACAATATATTCAAATACACAAGCCAAGCTTCCCAAAAAAAGAAGAAGAAGAAGAAAAATTGTGATTTTGTTATTTTGAATAGATAACTAAAAAGTTTCGAATGTTTTTTTTTTACCTTTACTTAACGTAAGTAACAAATCTTTCTTAAATTAATGACCTTTTGACATAATAAATGTTGCTGATAATATTGTAATAAGTCATCTTGACATGTTTTCATTATCAAATTATGGTTATATCTCTAGTATGGCTTTGAAAATTACACAATGAACAACATTTTATATTATCTGTATTTTGTTTTTGTTAATATATTGTTGAATTGAAAACAAAAAAACCCATACACAAAACAAAATATGATCTTTGCTTTTTTTTTTTTTCATATTTGTAAGTGACGAAAACGTGCAAGGCTACCTCTAAAAAGCTTATTGAACTTAAAATTCTTTAATTACCAAAAAAGTATTAATAGTAATAATACTGAATGTTTGTGATAATTACTTTTCTTCTTGTATAAAAAAAAAAAAGAAGAAAGTTAACGTCCTGTTGCCATTTTCCCATTTTCAATGTAAAGGTAAAAGAAATAGAAAATCTCACAATGTAGCGAAATATATTTTATTCATTCAATCTGACATAATATTTATTAGGTAACGTAAATCGTACGCTGAAAAACACACACAATCTTGAGAGTGTTACAACAAAAATAAATCACAAAATCTTAATTTAGAATGTTCATTTCGATATAAGGTAAGTATATTTTGCCATCACACACCGAGTATTTGCCTCCAATTTTCTAAAAAAAAACTTTCTCAACGCATTTAAAAATGTTAAAACGATGATTTTCTTTTTGTTCAAGCCAAAAGTATTCAGTTCGTAGCAAAGAAAAAAATAATAAATAAAAACAACACACAATTAACGAGTAACGTTATTACGAACCATTGCAATAATAGAATGAAACAATAAATCCAATATTATCTTAAAACGTCGTACAGGTCAACAATTACAAAAATATCTAACGCAATATTTAATATTTATAAAACAATTAAGATTGGCGATTATAAAAATCATTCAACACAAAAAAAAAACAAAAACACACACACATATGAACAGGAAAAATAACAATGTATTAAACGTCATCAATATACGCCTCTTTTATTAATCTGACGTCAAATGAAATATGAAATATGAACGTATGAACGTATGCATATTTATTTGTATATCAAATCAACCAACATATCTGATGCGTAGTACATTTATTATATATATATGTAAGTACTACATGGCAAAGAAAATATTTTAATAAATTTTTCAATTTGAACTCAAATATAAACAAATTTTATGCACTGCGCAACGAAAAATTTATGCGTTGTCAATAATGTGATAGGTATAAAAGTTGTAATTGTAAATTCCCTTTCTACGACTTATTATTATTATTATTATTATTTATTTATTTATTTTTTAAAAACATTCATTTCCTATTTTCAATATTTAATCAGCGATATCGTCATTGAATCTAAATATATACAGTTACAGTATATTCCCAGTGAGTTGGTAAACTAATAAAATATATTGAAATTATTTGATTTATTGTTAAGTATTAATTTTTTTTTTTTTTTATGTATTAGGATTTATAGAAAATATGAGAGAGAGACATCAGAAAAAAGAAACCAATGAAATAGGAAAATATTTTATTAAAATTAAATTATATAAACACGCAATTCCGGAATTTTCATTTACATTATTTAAATTTTCATTGATATTTAATTAAAATAATATTTATGAGTCAATTAATTAATAGTTTTTTTTTTTTTTTGATTTAATTTTATTTTGTATACAGAAGCGAAGTCAAGGTGCTTTTATAAATATCAAACTGAAATATTTATTAAATTGCGATGCAAAATTACAAATTTTATTGTGTAGACTTACAGTTGTGTCATGTGTGCATATATACACAGTTTTCAGTTTATTGTTAGAAATGGAAATTCAGACAGTATTTTCTATATTTAATTGGCCTGATGTGTATTGCCTGAGTGGAGGGAGTCAGTTATATCGGTTATAATAAATCAATATAAATGCATAAATATTTATAATAAATTATTATTTATTGTTTTTTTTTTGAAGTAACTATAAAAAAAAAAAATAATAATTCTTATCGCCTTTGTTCTATTAGCGATTAAGCAATAAGTGTGGTGTTTATATAAGAAATGCCTAGCAATTCTATCTACTTGAAATCAATTAAAAGTAAAGGCGCGAGATTGCGGTCTCGTCTCTATTTAAATGCAATAAAATGTATTTTTGTTTAACTAAATTAGCTAATAGATATAATTTATAAATAATTATATATATTTGTTTGATGTTTAGATTGTGTTTAGTCATTTGGAATTTTTTTTTTTTTTATTTTTAATTTAAATTATAGAGATATTAATAATTTGCCTAGACAACAGATTTTTCTTTATTTACAATATTTAATTTGTTTTTCTTTTGTTCGTTATTTTATTGGTAATTATATCGCAACATTAAAATAAAACTAAATGTACATAAAGGAAATTTTTTATAACGAAAGTGGGATCGAAGAAAAATAAATATTGAATGTTCGAAAGATAAAAGAAACATTTTGTAATTCCGCTTCAGCAATTTATGTGATTTATATTATTGATTATTTTGATTATAATTAAAATTTTGTTTACAAATGGGGGGATATTAAGATATATGTTTAAGAACATAGGAAAATGCTAGTAATTTCATAAATAATATGATTTTTAAATAATATATTATTGTTCAATAGTAGGTAATGAACCAAATGAATAATTCTTTTCAATAAAATTTTGTTTGGTTTTCTTTACGATACTATATTACCCAAAAAGGCCTGTGCCTAATAAATTAATTTATGTTGTGACGCATCAAAACTTTAAGTTATTACAAAAAAAAAAATGATATATATATAAACAGTTATTTCACTTCAAATACGCAACCTTCATTATTGGATGACTTCATGTCTAATACCTCTTAACAGTACCTTAGAGTCCAACAAACAAATCGATTTTATTCAGCAGCACACGCATCATTAATATTTTCGTTTACTTTTTAAATTAGCTAAAAGTTACATCACCAAAATTTAGGGTTTGACAATGAATACACACCAGCAGTCTCAGGTGTCCAGAATTATATATATGTCTATTAAGAATCTGAAATTATATTCGTTGTTTAGCAACACACACGTCGGCTGTTATATAATTATGACACGTCCATATGCTTAGCATATAAATAATTCTATATCTAAATTATATTTGCAAATTATATTAACATCTTTCACATATTTTGATTAGCAAATCATTTAGTCAAAAAAAAAAACAAAAAACCATTTCGTTTTGTAATTTTTCACATAGAATATTCCAGTTTTATTATAACTCAATCTGATTATGACCTTTATTCTGAAGTTAAACAAAATCAAAAAACAAAACAAAACAAATAAATAATTTTTGCATGCAAACTTTATTATATCAACTGATTACTGAATCGTAATTTTTTTTTATACTCGTATTATCAACTAAATGGGATGTATATATCTGCAGCAACTGAAATATACTGTTCTTGAATTACGATAAAAGAAACACCAAAAAAATGTGTTTCTTTTCTTTTTTTTCAATTCGTTAAATAATATATTAATCAGTATAAAGACCAAAATATTGTCTATAAAAATCCATGACATAATTCACTGATGAACTTTATAGAAATAATGAACTATCTGTATTAATATCGAATCGATTTAGTATATTTATTATTTTGTTTACTCGAGAGACAACATTTGAGAGTGGAATAATAACAATGTAACAAAATCCATTTAATGTGAATGTCGTCTTGATTTAACGGGTTTTCTTTTTCTTTAAACAATTTTATATTGAAATTACCAAATGTTCAGTTACATTTAATGCTTTTGACTCTCTCCAATAAATATGTAAGCAAGTGTCTGATTATAAAAAAAATTGTATGGTCACTTAAACTTATTATGTATGTATCCGGTTGTGTATTTTTCTTGAGAATTACCTGAACAATTGACAGTGAAAAATTTAAAGTCTAATGATCGGCAAAATGCAGGTTATGAATGAGCTGATATTCACTTTATCGTGCCCGAGCTGACCATTATTTTAGGCCCTGGTGCAGGTCTATTAAACGTTTGCGGATGTTTACATAATAAAATTGTATAAATAAAAATAATAATTCTTAATTATTTATCAACACATTTCATTGATGAATAAAAATTCATAATTACTACAACCAATTTCATTGTGGAACAATTTTTCTTTTTATTTTTTTGGTTTATCTTTCTCTTATATCGAAATTTATATGACTTTTAAAAAATTATGCCGTATAATAATACGTAAATATTTATTTCGATATTGCTAATCTCAATAAATACAATAACATTAAATAAATTTGTTTCAGTGGGATTCAGGGACCGATCGGAAGAGTTTATTACATGTAACTCTAGTTTTGCTAAGTTATTTCCATTTGTTGAAAGTCCAACTGAATTAGTTTCCTCAAAATGTTTATTATCAAAATGTAATAATTGAAATTTCTTAATAATTGAAATTAGTCGATATTTCGACACACAATCAATATTTGAGCCTATTACGAATAAAATTCGTCTATTAACAAGAGATTATGATCTTCATCTCAATATGCCATAAGGATAAAAACCACTTGCCAAACGAAAATGGTATAAACGTATTTTACTTCTATAATAAACGATATTATTATCAAGAGCATTCGAATACTACAGCTCATGTGTATATCATGCCCTTGAAATTTACAAGTATAAGAGAAAAGAAAAAAAAAATTATATGTATTATTAATTTCATAGAATGATTGCATCATCATTTAATATAATAGGGTATAAATTATTGAATAGATAATAAATAGATATATGTGTTAATCGTTTATAATAGAAATTTTACTGAAACCATTTTATTTCATATATTTTACACAATTCACCTATTAATACAAATTACAATAACTGTGTTGTGTTGTGTTGTATTGTGACGACAACACAGATAAAAAAAAACAGAATATTCGCATATTGTCAATTCGTTTATAATGTTTATTATATGCGATGACATATGTTTGACACTACAAATTGTATACGCGTCACAAAAACTGACCTTTCTTATATTTTTTGTGTGAAATTCAAAGAAAACAAAAAAAAAAAAACAAAACAAAACAAAACTGATTATAGAACAGATATTTCATTTTATTATTTTTAATGTCAAATTATCGATAAGAATTTTCATGTAAACTTTGCCAAAAAAAGTAAAAGTTTATGAATAATTAAAAATAAATGATTTTATAATTTGTTATGTAATTATGTATAGATATTGTATAAACATTTTTTTTTAAATAAAATTCCCATAAGTATCATGGCATTACGAAAACAATTTTAATTATCAATTATACTTATTATTTAGTAATAATTGAATGACTTTTGTTTTACGCGGCGGTCACCACTCGTACGTAAATTTGTACAGTGTTAATATAAGTAATAGAACAGCAAAAAACATATAACACGAG
This sequence comes from Catotricha subobsoleta, assembly GCA_011634745.2. Lineage (NCBI taxonomy): Eukaryota > Metazoa > Arthropoda > Insecta > Diptera > Cecidomyiidae > Catotricha > Catotricha subobsoleta. Next base: position 14,044 of record JAABKK020038594.1, on the reverse strand, counting down.
TCGAAAAGATTTCATTAAAAAGTAAAAAAAAAAAAAATAGAAAAAAAAACATTGTGTAGACACACAATAAACAAACCGGGTTTGGTCAATTAAATATACCACCATTAAAACTGCAAATTCATCAAATTAATGAATAATTGAAACAATGACTATGCATATAGCAGATAATTCAAATAAACTATGTAGAAAATGTATTAAATTACAGAAATACAGAAACACCACACATACCACAAACAAGGCACAGTATTCAATTTCTCGTGAAAGAAAAAATCAAATTATACTTAATATAAAGACCGTACCTAGTCTGGATATGCGAGCATAATGCGCAAAAATCAATATAAAATATTTAATTTATCATCTATTACATGAAAAATTACTAGAAAACAATTGTAATTATTACATTTAATTTTGCTTCTTTTTTTTTGACCTACATTTTGGAGACTTTTAAATATAGATCTAGATCATTTGTTACCAAGCACAAAACTAAGCGAATTATAAACACACTGCGCACATTATATTTTATTTTCTTGTTCGCCTCTCCAATTTACTTCTTTCTTTTTTATTTTTTTTTAATTAATAAATATTCATAATGAAGTAAGTAAATATTGTTATTTTATATTATTTGTAAATATAACACTAGAGAATTTTAATAATATTAATAATATGATAACGATTTTAAATATGTTGAATTGTGTATAATAAGTAAGTACCTATACCTATTTGATTTGATTTGAATGTTATTTTATTTTCTACAGATAAACAATAAAACATACATGAAACAGTTTCTATGGAAGTAATAAAGGTTGCAATAAAATAAATATTCAATAATAAAACTAATAAAAACAAAAATGTGTGTAGAAATTTGTTAGAAATATCGCTTAAAGATTCATCGATAAAATTGATATTTATAGATGTTTAAAAGCAAATTCTTCCGTTCAAATGACCGAAATGATAGTAAAAGAAAACTGAAAACAAAACAAAACAAAACAAAAATAAATCCTATTAAAGACGAAAATTCTATCGACATTATTGTCACATAAAATGATCTTGAACTTGAATTATATTTATTTTTTTGCCCTTGGTTAGCATTTATTTGTTATTATGTAATAAAATTGTATGATGTAAGAAAAAAAAAAAATAGAAGACAAATGTACTCTATAATTAATTATCATTTCCTATAACTTTTATGACTTCGGCATTTTTTTTTTTTTTAAATACTCAACTATATTTATATAAATATCATCGTCGCAATTGTTTTATTAATTTGGCTTCAAATTGCAATTTCACTAACTCAAACCCTCGATAACTCGAATTCCTTGATAATTCGAACTAAAATTTTACATGTAGGACTCTATAACTCAAGCATATTTCTAAGGGAAACACGATAACTGAAATTAATTCGAAAGAATATTTTGAGTTATCGAGACCCAACTGTATTTACTGAATACGTTTACGTAATAATGGAAGTATTATTTAACATGTCTATCAAAAGGAACCTTAGAGATTACACCCTATTAAAATGTATTACATTAAAACCATTCCCTTATTTGTCTTAACACAATTTCGAAGACACAATTCATTATAGAAATTAAATGATGATAACAATGTGTATATACTTTTTTAATGAATGGTTTCAATGACATAAGCTAATTGGAAAATTCATTCAATTTTCTATAAAATTAATGGCCACAGTATAATATTGTCTCTATTATTCAGATACCATTTGATAAAAACGAAGAAAAGAAAATAAATTCACGGTTAAATTAATGGTATGACATCAGTTTGAAGCAAGCCAAAAAAATATATATATATATATATAAATATAAATATATGTAATATGTCTTATTGATTTTCTTAGCACACCATATATCTACAAAAAGGACATCAAAGTAAATTGATGAATTTACTTTCGTAAGCTATATTGTCTGTAATAAGTCATATTAAATATAAAATTAAATAATAAAAAAATACAACAACAACCATAAAAACCATATACACGCATTTATCTTGATTAATGGTAATTTTTTTTCCCTGTAATTTTACTATGACGTCTGCAGTTCAATATCAACATAAAGTTATAGCAATTTATCGTTCAGAAAATTGTATGGTCATTTTTTTTTTCTTTATATTTGTTTTGGCTTTAATAGACAAATAGGTAACGTTTTTTTCTTAATTTTTTTTTTTTTTCATGTTAAATGTTAACATAAGTAATTGTCCAATTTATAAATCGAAACAACCTTGACTTGTCTGCCAGTCAGTATAGACAATTTAATTATTTTTTTTCACTTTTGATAGCAATAGACGGTATAACATCTAAAATTGATTGTTGTTTTTTTTTTCTTCTGAGAATTTTTATGAATAATAAATTGGGGAAATTCCTTTTGATTGAAGTTTTTTTTATAAAAAAAAAAAAAAAAAACTGTGAATGGAAAACTACTTAATTGTCTTAAAAGCTGATATTTTTTTTTTCAAATAAATAGTTGGTATTTATTGGACTTACGGTTCAAACTAACTATTTATTCTCAAACAGTCCATTTATTTGAATTATGGAAATGAATCGGATGTACGAAACAACTTTTTATATCTTGCGCGCTGTGCTAAGAATAATAATGAAATATGCATCCAGAAATATATACGTGCGCTTTTTTTTAAAAAAAAGTATGTTTCTACAATCATGCAATAAATAGTTCAGACTATAAGAAAATTGATGGATTTGTAAAGTCAGATAAAAACTAAATACAGTGCCTGTAATTCTAATTCTAAATGAATGATTAATATTATTGATTTAACATTTTAATATGATGTACCTAGACCTACCTAGGTACCTACACTCCACTTCATATGTTCACACTATAACAATTTCCAAATAAACGTAAAATTAAATCAATTTTCTGTTTTCTTATGACAACACCCTGACCATGACCTTATATGTTCTTCACTGTAAAAACCCACTCATATTTATTTATTTTTTGCAACGACGTTCGAAAATGTTTTCACATTTAAAAGATGTTTTCTGTTTCTGATTGTGATAAATTGTGAACAGCAAAAATATCATTATATAATTGTTAATGTTTAATTAAGTAGTGCATTTTTTTTATATGTATATTTGTGTGAAGTTTTTAGAATTAATTTGTTCATAGTACATCAAGTGCTTATGCTTACATAAACTATCTACGCAATGCTAACCAAGTATCTAATCATTCTAACTTTAATAATCGTTCAAATAATAAATCTGTTAACTAGGTCATAAAAATCATATTTATTAATTTAGATTGTAGCGGAGTTCGTTGGTTAGTTATACTTTGAAACATATAAATATATAATATTTTAGATCAATTGGTGGATATTTTAAATGGCATACAGAGTTTTACCGGAAATACATAATTTAAACGTGTATGCAGTTTGCAGTCTATTGATATTTTTTTTAAATTTTCATTGTTATGCAGAAAAAACTCGAAACATTTTAATGTTATTTGACATTTAAATTGTTTATTCTTGTTGAATAATGAATAAATTAATGCATCAAGATTTCATTCAGTTTGTTTACACTTACAGTTACGAATTATGAATGGAAATTTTATCAACCGATGATTACTGGCTGATATCAAGATTCAGCACCTCTGTTTACCATTCGGCATTACGAATGGAAATTTTATCCACCGATTAATTTTGATTGATGTGGCTTTGAATTTTTCTTTGTAAAATTGCGTAGTTTTTTTTTTTTAATCTAAGATGGTCACGATTGTAAAACAAATACAATCCGAATATTATATTGATTTTCTTTTTCCTTGAAAAAATGTATATTAGCTAAGGTAGGTAATTTTTTTTTAATATTCATAAAAAAAAAACCGAAAATAAATAAATAAAAGTAAAGTAAGGACATATACTCTAAGCCATTGACCTAACCATTTAAAATTTTGGTATAAGCAAATCAACCACATGCACCTGTATAAAATTACGGAATAAGACGCGATATAAGTATAAAAATATAATAACTGAATATTTATAATGGCATAAAGCTCTAGTGGCTAATGGCTATTTTGTATTCATTATGCAGCAAAAACGTAATAATCTCATTGACAATAACTTCAAACAAAACTACAGTCACACTTACAATAATATTTAAAGTGATTTTCCTTTTATCACTATTTACAATCACCGTTTCTATAATTTCTAAATTCAATTGAAAAATTAAATTGATAAAAACAACATACATAATGTCGAACTAAATGCAATATAATATATAAATATAATATTTGATAAGTTTATTTATTTTCTAAACAATTAAATTGTGTTAATATTATCTTCTAAGTGGAGTATAGTACAATCAAAGTATTAATGGAAATCAATCAGGTCATATATCATCGATTCAATATATTGCCACTCGTTTTAATCGAAGTGTTTTTCTGTATTTTTCTGTATTTTTCCTATTTTAATGAGATATTTATAGTGCGTGCAAGAAAATACAATAGAAATAGTTTGGAATATAATTTCTTGGTTATTAGCATGAACAAGTACAAGGTGATTTAAAGATGCACTTAATGTAGTGGTTAAGCGTTTTAAGGTACTTAAAAAAAAAAAAAAACAAACAAACAATGTATTTATATGAAATGACAAATGTATCTAACGTAAATCTCGTCCAAAAAATTATGATATTTAGTATTTACGAATCGATGTTCATGGAAATCCGTATGTTGTGCGAGAGAGGTAATAATAATTAGTATCAAAAAAAAAGAAAAAAAGACCGACGATGCGCACAGCGAATTTTAATTTTGTTTGATCATCTAATGCATAATGTTACCTTGAATATAATATACATTAGAAACTAAATCGATTTTTTATTTTGGTTTTTATCTTATTTATGTATAAGTAACACATATGGCATAATATCGTGTAACTTAAGTACATATAAATACATGCTTGTGTCGAGTCTGTTGCATTCTGCAAAGTTTCTATAAAAACCTATTAACTTATGCACTAAGCATGTGCAAGTGCATGTAGTTTACAAAATTACTTGTGTTTTGATCAAATTTTTATTGAAATTATAAAAATTCTATGAATAAAAAAAATATGATTATGAATATTTAAAGGTGTATCGGATAAAAACTATATATGCGACATTATTAATCTTTTATTGACAAAGAAACACATGTTTCAAATATTTATTGCAGACACGCATAAAAAAAAAATATTATACAAATTTCGAATATTCGAGAATCGCAACTGGTGATATTGTGAAAATGTTTGTATCGATAGAAGTTCAATACTTTGGCGGGAAGGATGATTCTTGGAATATCTTTCATATTAATTCCAATAAATAATGTAGTGCACGCTTATTTTATCAACAGGGCATATGAAACAAACAATAGTTTATCGTAAGAAACAGCTGCATTTATTTATTTTCGTTTGCATAGACAATTGACAATTTTAAATAAATTAACTACCTACACCTAATGAACAATGACAGAAAAAAAATTCGTCATCAAACATTTCGTATTAAAATATATTTAAATGCACCAATCGGTGTGAGACACGTAATAAAGAAATAATATAATAATATTTTTACGCTACTTTGTATAGAGGCCATATGATAGATGAAAAGGCACATTTTTCATATAATAAAGATTTGGTGCGTATTTTTTTTTTATTATTTTTTTATTCACGAAAATGGAACGTTCAAATGTAGAAAAAATAACTTTAGATCGGATTTTCCGATAATTTATTATTTGCGTTAAATATTCTTTTTATCAACTAAAAACAACCACAAACAAAAACAAACAAAAGAAAAAAGAGATCAAAAAGGTATTATTAAAAAAAAAATCGTATATCTGATAATTCAATGTAAGTAATCTTTGTCTACCAGCGAAGTTTTTAACAAAAATGCAATTGTACGTAAACGTTTTGAAACGTTCATGCATATTAACTACTAAAAGTCTAAATAATAAATGAAAGTGGACATGATGATGAAATTGCGAAAGACTAACTGAAGTGTGAACATATGAAAATTTTATTTTAATGAAATTATCCTTTTTATTTTGATAATTTCTCGATTACCATTGACTGAGAATAGAAATAATGAAATCCATAATTTAATTTATTTTCGGTAAAGATATTTGTCATTCGAAACAATTTCCAAATGAAAATTTATTTCTCATTTTTATTAATTTGTCAAAACAATAATAATAATAAAGTAATAATTGAAATTATATAATAAACTTTAAATAAGTATACATTTACATATGGATCTGATTAAACAATGAGTGAATGGAACATTTTTTTTTTGTATTACTTACATTTTTGCTATAGGAAAAACTGTATCTATAGTACTGTCTCTATTTTTATTTTAATATAGAAAATGATTATTTATCCTCTTCTAGCACACACTTCGCACACAATTCGAATAATTAAACACTGCTGTGGCACACAAGATACGTGCTATAATGTTCAAGTCATATAAGTAAGTATGTAGAAAAATATTTGTATGATTTTTTTTTTTTTTTGTACTTCTACACACGATTAACTGATTTTTTCTTCTTCCTCTTTGTGAGATTTTATTCAATCAATTCGATATTATAATTTGCCCCGAAAAAATATTCTCTTATTAAACGTTTATTCAAAATTTTACGATACCAAACAAAACGCACACACAGGAAAATAATAACAAATAATAATAATAAATAAAACTTAAAATATTATTCACTGAAATTCACATCATTGATTTCGCTGGCATTAGAATTGCGTTTAGTGTATTTTTGAATATAATTTTTCGTTTATTTTATTAAGCAGAAATCTTTTCTTTTTATGGCCAAGTTCGCTGCAAAATACTTTGATAGTTTCTTTCTTTACGCAGCGCGCAGAAAATATAATATAAAGACAATGGCCGACGGCGACGACACAGCAACCAAATGTGACTGCTAAAAGGAACAAAAAAAAAATCTATACTGTTTTTTAATACGATTTTCGCAGTAGCCTTAATATTCGATCATTTATTTTGTGTGGCCCAAATACTTATAAAAAAAATATTATCGATACCAATATTCAATATTGTATAAATTATATAATTTTTTTTCTCTCTTTTTCTATTATTATTTTGTATTTATTTGGAGTTAAGTACTCAGAAATATCGTTTTTTTTAATCAAATATGAATTACTGGCCTGGTAATATCCACTGTAACTATATTCTTAATAATCATAAAGGTATTTTTGTTTATTTATAAAGATTTTCCTTTCAAGAAATAATACGAGAAAAAAAATCTCTTTTATTCGTTTTCTTTTATAATTTTATTTTATAAATATTTGTACAAAGCTGGAAAAAAACACGTCCAGTAATGTAGAATTGACACAGCAAACTAAAACTGTACAGTCGTCGGATGTCGACGACGATATCTACTGCTGCTACGAAAAGAACCATGGCTGAAACGAAATCGTATATGAATAGATTATATTGAGTTGGTGGTTGTGTTTTATTATGGTGTGAATTAAAATAGAATGATACACTTACAAATTTCTATTGGTGTAAGCAGGCCTAAGATATTGTTTATTTTAATACCGTGTGTCGCAAAATATGAGTGTTCGATAAGACCGCATGGTATTAAAATCTTATTTTATTCAGGTACAGGATACTGTATATTGTCGTTGGGCACAGATACTCGGATATAAAATTGAAATCGAATGTTGAGCGATTGACGGGGTAATGTAACGAATAACGATTAAAGGCTAATTTATGTTTGTAAAGTTGTTTAGCTAAATCCTTACATAATTTGGACATATTTTGTATTGTTAGAAATATGCAAACGCAATCATCATCATCAACATCATCATAATCGTAATAATTATTTATTGGCCTTTTAATGCCTTTCGGCGGAAGGTCCTTACACCGCCCTTTGCCATTCTTACCTGATCCAATGACTATCAATTAAAACCACTTTAACTGAGTCTATAAAACTGCTCACCCATTCTATGAACATGCCCAAACTACCTTAACATTTTTTTTCCTTGCTGCAAACGAAATGATTTAGTTAAACATTTTACGCAGACATATATCAACCTTTACTCTTCATATCAAATTTGTATAAAGGCATTTTAAAGAGGTATAAATGTATTCATATATATTTTTGACCAGCAAACACCTTGAAGTACGTTTGTCAATACGGTTCCGTTAATTAGGTTATTCACATTATTTCTGGAGCACTCAAGTGCACTTCATTATTTTAATTAGATTAACTAGAAGAAAAAAAAAATGTTTATCAATTTTGCAACAAAACAAAAATTTAAAAAAAATAATCAATTTTTGCATGTAAAATGAAAAGCTTGAAAATATTGTTTTATTTTTTTTTTAAATTTAAAATCAAAATTTTATAACATAGATAAGCGGAGGGTTATCTAATATTTCATTTAAAACAAATTCAAATATGATTTTATTATATATGTAAGTGCACGGTTGTGTTAAATGCCCGTACAGACGGTAGATTAGCCGTGGGAAAAAAAAAATAAATAGAGCAGGCGCAATACTTAATACTTTTAGTAAGCTTACTGTGGCTGGAATAGAGTGTATAATATATAATATTGAACTTCATGAATAATATTATAATAACATGAGCAATGTTCTTCAGGGTAATAAGTACTATTATTCTTGTAAAATGTAGATTGAATTTAACTGTATTACATTTTCATATCACAACGCACGTAACTATATATACTTATATGCTTTTACACTTTATTTGGTTTATTAATTTAGGTTTTCTATTTTACTGCTAACATGCAAATTTCCTAACTATGAAATTATTATTTCAATTGAATACTTATTAAGTACTTAAAATTCAAAAGTATTTGATAAGTTTTGAATAATGTTAATAAAATTTCTAATAAGTATAAATGTAAATGTTCATAACACGGTAATTTTAAAATTATTTAATGATTCTTTCAGACAACTTCTAAATATGATAAGATTAAGCATTCATAATAAGAGCTTAAAATTTTATTGTGAATTTCGTGGCAATTGTTTTTGGTTATTAAAGTTATACTTAATATTATCAATGTAATATGTATATTGTATATATAAAATAAAATTTTGAATTTATGAAATATAAAAATAGTGCTTGTTTTCTACAACTGACTATTTAATTAAAAATGTCTTTGGTTTAATAAAGAAAAAAATTAATTATACATAATAATAATAATAATAGCAAAGCTAATTATAATAATATGCTAACATTTATTTAATGGAAATTGAAATTCATTTGATTTTATTATATTACGTGATCGATTCAATTACGCACAAAGAATTAATGGATAATATTTTGAGAATTTACGTGTTCCATAGAGAAAACAGTATTTAATTTAGTTGTTATTCCCTCCCGTATGTTTCATTTATATCAATCACGCCACTTTTAATTTGAAAAGAAACGTGCTAAAAACAGAAAGCATATAATCTGCTAATATAATGACTAAATATCATCAAATTCGAATTTATTTCTAATTTGCGGGTAATTTATATATATATATATATTATATATTTTTATAAAAAAAAAAACAATGATAAGAAAATGGAAATACAAAATTATCTCATTTTTTTTTTAACCGTCTGCACAATGTAACTACATACATAATTGCAAATATCTTTTGTAAACAGATATAATTATATCAAAGATAAGAATGATTCTTGTAAAATGTTTTTGAAATATACAAAGAATCATAAGACGTATTGTATTAAGACGTTTTTCACATAACATTTTAATCAAAACAAATTATTTACCTTTTTGTTTACAATGTAGCTACATCACAATACTGAAATACTTCAGATCCTTTTAATTGCTAGAATTTTGGGTATTTTTATTTGTTTATTTCATTTTTCATTATCAATTAATACGTTATATAAGTAGCTGAGTATGCAGAAAATTAATTGTCAAAATTAAAGAAATTTAGTCATTTCTTTAATTTAGTTATAACGTTAATTTGATAATTTCCCAAAATTAAAAATATTGTTAATGAATTCACATTACCTACTAATTAGTAAGCAAATACAAAATATTTGATATATATAAATATATAATCAGAGGTCTGCATGGTATACCAAACTATCAGAAAATTTTGGAAAAAAAAATATACCAGAAAAAACAATCGGTATAAAAATATACCAAATTAAATACGGTATAAAAATATACAAGGAAAAAAACCTGGTATAAAAATGTACCAAAAAAAAATCACGGTATATACTTCCTCTGTATATAATTATATAAATTCTCATCCGTCGTAAACGATGGTCACGGTAGAAATCACTGGATCTCAGGATTGTCCGAACGGATTTTGATGGTTCAATTTCAATTCAATTCATTTATTCATTTAAGTATTTTGTTTAACATAATACATTTTGTGAGATACAATTATAAAAAAATTTTCAGCAACTGACATTATTATTAGAAACATAATTAAAAAAAGTGTATACCAATTTATTGGCAGCTTGTTAAAATTTCTACGCTGAAAACTTTCATGCTTTTATTTTCTTTTATAAAAACAAATAATTATGTATTTGTAGTATGTGCAATGATCAATTTGAGACAAAGATTTTCGAGAGACTTGAAATATGTATTCAACCCAGCGAATAAAATGAATAATTTTTGTCATATTCTCTGATTACTGTTTATTAGTTTTATTACCAGTAATTATTTAAATAAATAAATTTTAAATTGGTGTCGGTAAATTTAGCGATTATAATCAATCTCTTTCTTGGACTAGCAGATACTATAGGAAGCAATATTTTATTAGTTTTCAAAATACATATATATATATATTATATATATGTATATAATTATGAGTGAAAAACCAGTTATCTGCAAAGTATTCAACCATTCTAAATTTCCATCAGGAGTAATCAAAATCAAGAATATTCAAACATTTCTCTTACAAATTACTTTCTCTTCTAAGACGCCTATAGAAATATCTCACAAACTTGAAGAGATCAATTAAAACTTTCTTCAGCAAAAATGTCAGTCTTGTCAAGCATAACAATTCTTCTTTGTAAAATAAAAGATCCGACCTATAGTTTATGAAACGTGCTCGATAACGTAGAAAGTTCAGCCTATATAAGCTAATGTGTAATAGGCTAATGAAGATTACATTTTCTACATATCGATGCGTTAACTTTGAAAATAGGTTCACCCACATTTTTAAAACATTTTACGAGGGACAAAAAATTTCATACGCTTTCTACGTTAATGCATAAAAATTCATTTTCAAATTGTCGAAAAAATTGTGTTTAATGACAAAATATTAGACATTTCTGTTTCTAGGTAAACGTAGGATGACATCCAGCATCATTATTATTTATTTATTTATCATTATTAATGTGTTAAGCGCACATCCTCCAACCTACTGAATGTTGGCGGGACAGCCCAATACAATAATGACTACCTTCGTGGTAGGACTTGAACATAAATTTCTTTCCCCTCATTAACTCATTTTCGAAAAAAAATGTGAGCTAACCTATTTTCAAGTTGAGCCATCGATGATATACTTTCAAATATGTGAAAAATAAACAAAGATTCGATTATTAAAAATATAATGATAAAAAATGTAACGAATTGCTACTCAAATTCTCTACTTATTTGAAACTATCTCTGAACTGAACTACTTTTATTCATTAATAAATATTAGTGAAAACATATATAAAATTAACACAATTAGCCAGTCTGAAATCATAACTGATGATTGTCAAATATAAATAATTTTAATATCATTTTATTAAATGATTTGATCAATATTTATTTGATCAGCACTAGATGATGATCACATTTTTATCACATGATACAATAATGCAAATGTTTTTAATTAATTATTACCGCGTGAGTACTAAAAATGAAAATAAAGTATTAACTGTATATGTATATAATACGCTGCATATGCGACTAAATAATATATGTAGTAAAGAAAATGTAAGAAAAAATTAAATTAAATATGAATAAATGGATGTTCGAGTTTGTGCATGTGATTTGATATAAATTGGATCTAGTATTCGTAACGAATATTGTTATGCATTTTATAACTATAATAAACCAAAAATACATATTCAATAAAACGATTTTCTGACCTTGCTGACCGTAACCCATACTGATGTACCACCGCAGCCTACCACAAATTCTTTCCACCGCATTCGTTGGTTTTGAAATTATTGATCTTATTTAAAGTATATATGCTCTACAACAGTATTGTGTATATTATATATGTACAAAGCCGCAAACCTATGAATGAAATGGTTGCTTTTGTATTTATTTCACGTATTATTTAATCTAAGGTCTTCGTCAAGGAAAATTCTACACTACCCCATAAGTATTCAACGTCACACATTTCGCAATAGACACTTAAAAAAATACTATGTTGACAATATTATTCGTTATATCAAAACCTTACTAGGTAATCTATCTTTTGGTATATTTACAGTGGGTTTATTACATAGCAGAACCAGAAATATATGTGTAATGTGTATTTATAGCGAATGATATGAACAATATGAACACTAAAGAATTTCTTCCGATTTTTATTTTTTTTTCTCCATTACAGATAGAGTATAATAAATAAGAAGAAAAGGAAAATAGAAAACAAGAAAAGAAAATAGATTAATATGAATATCAAACTATTAAATGAAAACAAATTTTCTTTGTTCACTCAGCATAAGAAATCTTTATATGAAAAGCTATATTAATCGACATCGAAAATGATAGCAAATACTTAATATATTTAATTGTAAATGTAATGTGAAATGTATGAAAATAATATGAAAACAATGATTGTTCATGAAAAATGACATTGAAACAGTCATGGTCGTTCTCTAATAAATGAATATAAACAGTGAGGTGGTGTGTGTTATTCATATATGTACATAAATACATAAATTATATCATTTTAATTACATGTTTTATGGAGCTTTTGAAGTTTTAATGTTCCTGGGATGTACTCGATCGTACATTTATGTAAGTACTGAACTGTAGTAATATTGACATCGAAAAATAAAAAAATATATATATATATAAATATATATACTCAAGTATATTGCATGCATTAATGAGTGGTTCTGGTTCTTGGTGATTATGTAAATTAAAATTTGAATATATTTAATGCTAATTACGCCATATAAGTACTTACTCCATAAGTTCATTAAGAATTTTAAGGTTTATAATTATACTTATGATTTATGATTATTATGTTTCACCGTTTTGGTGTTTTTTCTGAGCCCTTTAATTAATCCTCCTCGCTGTTCAATTAAATTAATATTTGAGTCGAGATCAGCACTTGGAAATAATAGCAATTAGTCTAAAGGTCTAACTAAAAATAATAGCAGCTAGTTTTTACAATTCACATCATTATGTCGTCTCCTCTATCAGGTGGGTTGAAAATATCAATTTCATTACGTTTACATTCATCCACGCCTCTTAAAAAATAACCGTTGGTATATAAGTTAAGCACTTAATTCAACTATGCTGATTTGATTTCTAAAATGTGGTTTTTCCATAAAAATATAAACAAAGAATGTTTTTATTTAAATGCTATCTAACCATTATTTATTTTGGTTTATTTTTCGTTTTTGCATTTTTTTTTTGGCTTAAAGTAAGTATAATTGCGGTTGAAGAGCTTCAACACATATGACGTCAATCATATAATTGTTTTTAATTTTAATCTTGAATATAATTGGTTTTATCAATTATCATCAAGACTGTGATACGATTATATAAGACATTCAAAACGAAGACAAAATGATTCGTTGAAATTTTAAAAAAATCTGCCTATAGAGTTTTTTTTTTTTAATTTTTAATTAATTGATTTGAAGATTATTTATTTAAATATTTTTTTATTTGTATAAAATATTTATATCACTTAATATCATTGTCAGACTAAGTACTTATATTATATGTTATATGAAATTATCAGAGATATATAGACGTACTACAAAAATGAGGCTTTTTTGAGAGAGTAATCCCAACTAACATCAGAGGTGCATGGCGACTAGCTCTAAGTAAATGGCGACTTAAATAGGGAATAGATTACTAGTTTA
>JAABKK020038583.1:0-13747 GCA_011634745.2 Catotricha subobsoleta | reverse complement strand
GCATTTTTTTTTAAATTTTTGGTCGGAACTGAACCTGAACCCGAACCGGAACTGGAACCAAATATTTTTTCAGATTGGAACTGAACCCAAAACCGGAACCAAATTCGAAGTGGTTCGACGCCCTGGTATAAACATATTTGTTAGATAAAAATGACAGCAGTTAAATACATATACAGTATAAACTCCTCTAAGGGGCTCTACATAAAGGACGTCACGTCTTAGGGGGGAGGAGGGGGGTCTGGCAAAATGTGACCATTTGTGACAGGAGGGAGGGGGGTCTCGTGAAAATGTGACGTCTGAAATTCATTATCTTGCATTTTGTTTTACCTGGTTAACTCTTTGAAGAATTGCCCAGCTTTAAGTTTTGAAACGTGCTCAATGCGGAGAGCGGAATAATAAATAGAACATACAAATATGTTTTTTACATGAACATTTATTTTTAAACTCACTATTTTGATATTTAAGTTTTTAAAAAAAATATGTTGCCTAAATTTTTCTAAATTTGAATGTAGTTTTCGTTTTATGTTTTTTTTGTGATATTCAAACTTTTTTATAGCAATTATTTTTATATTATCAAAAATTCATATTTAATTTTTGGGAATTTTTAATTTGTGACGTGACATCAGGGAGGGAGGGGGGCTACGCACTGATGTGACCATTTGTGACAAGGGGGGAGGGGGTGTCTAAAATCAACCAAAAAAGCGTGACGTCCTTTATGGACAGCCCCTAAGTAAACCACGCTCCGTCGCGCAAAGTTTGGTAGACCGTTCCACTTAGAGAGGGACTTTAAGCAAAGGGGGGGAACAACCCTAAGGGGTGGTAATTTCAAAACACCGGCTTTTGAAGTTATTTTCCCTGAAATATAAGGAGAATATTAATACTCGAGAATTTATTTACTCTCAGTTGACAGTTGATATTTACACGTACTTTTACCTACAGTTTCCTATTGATCTGATGCAATGAACTAATCCATATTTAATATTTTTTGTTATTATTCAATTGATTTACTCTCAGGCGCGTGCAAATTTTACTTACCAAAATCCACGAGTTTTGATTACATTACATTTTCATTTACCCGCATTCATAATTACTAAAACCGAAGGTAATTTTGACATTTAAAAACTCAGGCTAGCGAGTAGCGCGCTGATCAATTTGAGATTAGCGCTAGAGTCAGCGCCGCTGAAAAAAAAACTTCCGCGCTTTAATTTCTGTGATATATGTATATAATACACCCACTGTCACAGATACACCAAGTCATAGCGATGATTTTACATGATTTTGTATGAAAAAATAGCATTTTTTAACTTTAATTTAAGAAAATTCACATTTCCACTAAGTTTTTCAATTTATAATTAAACTTTGAAATATCTGATGTCGTCATTTCAGAAAAATGAACTGAAAGTTTTTGGTGGTACATATAATATAATATATAGTAACGTACGTTTTTAATTTATTTAATCCGCCACTAAAATTATGTTTGATTATATTTTTAAAGTGTTGTCGATCGTACTCACAAAAGCAAAAAAAAGTAATAGACCAAAAAAAAAGTTGTGTCAATAAAATTATTTTCCATAAATAAACATGCGAAAGACGTTTTAAGATTATTTTTTTAATAACAGTAACAAGCAAGCAGATGTAAAAGTGTTTGAGCTCATGAATGAATTAAAATCGTTTCATCTAAATGTGCAAACAAAATTTCACTTCAGTTCGGTGGATACGTAAAATTCAATTGTATATAATATAACTATTTTCAAGAAATTTGCAGCTTGCTTGAATTATTCAATTGTGTTGCATATGGTGTTTCATGATAGAACCTAATGCAGCAATATCGAATAGAAATCTACTCAATAAAGGGAAAACAAAATAATTATGACTTATTTTTTTTTTCGAATGATTTAATAAATGCACCAGCATAAAATTTAATTACCATTATTTGTCATATCAAATTATTGGTTGAGTAGATCGTTATATCTTATATAAAAAAAAAAAACAATATTTAATTGTTTATATAAGTTGGGCGGCTAATAGCTAATAATTATATGTTTATTAGTATTAAGTCATTTTCTATTTCTCTTCTAGAGATAGACTGGTTTCTCGTGGTTCTTCAAAAAAAGTATGTTCATTGTTCATTGTTCAAGTCCTACCACGGAGACAGTCATTACCTATGCTGAAATATTATAAATGATCAAATTAAATAAATAAATGAATAAATAAAATATTTACTAATTCAAAGTGATAATTTAACAACACCAACCAGCACTTAAAAAATGTCGTCAGTCGGCAATGGTAAAAAGTAAATTCAGCCAATTGGTCAGTTATATTTTAAGAAAGTGTTAATCTTGTGCTATTCACATATTATAATATTCTTTGTACAGGAATCTTTTGACTTGTTGTACATTTCAGTCTTTTTCAGTGTTTATAATTTTAATTATTAATTGAATGTAATCTCTTTTTTTCTGTTCTTTTCAAGTAAAAATAAACCAAACGAAAAAAAAAAAGAATACACATAAAAGAAGATGATTTTCTTAAAAGCACTCTAAAATGCCAAGTAAGTGTATATATGCTTCTGCAGAAACCAACCCGTATTATGAGCATAATAGAAGTAAAATTGTAAAAAATGAACTTCACTTTATTTGTAAAACGTTACACCTTTTAAGCATGGCTTATAGAAAAACATAAAAGGGCATAACAAATGGCATCATTATATCTAATCCTACGTGGATTAAAAGCACATTAAAAAATAATTAAAATGGTAATTGCTAACATTACCAAAAAAAAAAAAAAAGAAAGAAGTAAAAGTAAATACAAGAACAAGAAAAAAAAAATAACGAAAATAATAATAATAAGCCTAAAGTAAAATAATTCAAAAAAGAGGATATTTGATATTTTTAATTGGGAGATGTTCGTATTATATTCGAAATTGAGTTTACTCTGTTTTTATGGTAATAAACACAACAAATAACAAAGTTCACAAAACATTTTGATGACAATGGCGGATGAAATCAAGAGTGTGCAAAGAGTACATTAAAAACATTTACCATTTCGTATTGTATATAGTTTGTCAACGTGATGTTAATAATAACTATGACGACAATCTCATTTCCTAAAATGTTTCCGCTTCCGCAATTCTTCATCATAGCATAAGTACATCTGAAAATAAGTTTTGTTATTTTATGGTTTTAGAAAAAAAGAAGAATAAATTTTCTGTAAAACAGAAAATCTCACCTTATATCAGGCATCAACTTTAACATCGCATAATCATTGTACAGAGAAACGAAAATATTTTTATTATTTAACACACTTCATATGCTCGATTAACGTTTTATATTGAAGGCATGTACGGGATGGTACATATACCATCAAAATGCTATATCACATTATTTTATTATTCGTATTCAAGCCTACTCCGTTTTTTTTTTTTCATCTTATTTTTTTTTTCTCTATACCCTCATTGTACTTATATAATTTATATCTTTTTAGGCGAAAAAAAAAAATAAATATAAACGAATAACAGAAGAAAAAATCTTCTAAAAATCTATCAAATCATTTCCGGATGATTGGTTCTCATCGATATATAACGATATTCAATGACTATACAAGGCAAAATATTATAATATCGTATTAATAGAGCGGCAACAAAGGCAATGTTAAAATCATCCTATAGTAACATTGAGTTGTAGTGAAAACTTTAAGAATGTTTATTTTGATTTCTAAGTAAAATACATTTATTTTGAGATTTTTTGTTTGAATGTCAGAAAGAAGCTTGCGGGTGATGTTTTAGTCTTTTTGACAACCAAATTTTTCACTTAATTTTCCTCTTTAATAACTTATATTCATTTGCATCAGCACAGAAAATTCTCAGTTATTTTTTTTTTACTTATTATCTTTAGCTGATATGTTCTCAGTTCTCCTTTAACTATAATATTTTACTAAAAGACTTGCAAAAAATGAAAAGATGGAATAAAGTCCAATAAAAAAACCATGCCATTTGTTACCCTAAGGAATTGCACTAGCAATGTAGCAATCCTTATACATTTTTACGCATTCTTAATCGATATCTTGTTGTCTTTGCGTTACGCATTTATAACTTGGATATAAGATATAAAACACTGCTTATACTGTACACGCCATCAAATCCTTTTATAAAATAAAATGATTTTGATTTATTGTAAATGTCTGCAATTTTTTTTTTTTGTTTTTTGTTTTTTTGTTGTAGTTGAGCTACAAGAGATTTAATATGTTGTTGATTACTTAATTAGGTTTTGCTTTAATTTTGTTATTCCCGCACGTATTTGTATATTTTAAAGGCGTCCTCATTATTATTATTGCCGACTATAGAAAAACTCTCGAATGATATAAAGAATCGACTAGTGACGCGATAAGATGTTATTCAATTAGCTTTTTATAAAAGTTTCTATCTGCTAAGCATAATCTACATCTCGGAGATAGAATTGTGGTAAGATATAGAATTACATGAAAGAAGTTGATTAGTTATATTATATTTTATCATTATAATATTACATTTCTTGTTAATGAAAGATTATTTTCGAATTTTTGGTAGCTTCGCTACATTGAATAATATTTGAAAGTATATATTGAACTCAGATAGTTTTGTTTACCAGACATTATATTGTCTTAAAGCAAAATTAATTATAATTATGATCGATATTAATGTCGATAAGGTCAAAACCCAAAACCCAAAACAAAAACAAAAAAAAAAACTATGTAAAAATTATTATTATGATTATACATGTGTGCTAATTAACATCGACAAAAGAAATAGAACATATATAATAATACTTATGTTACATCTTACATGAATCCAGTTTATGTGTATAAGTACATTATCCTCATTAGCCATTATCATTATCATTACTTATACAAAATTATAAAACTATACTCCAACAAAATAATCTTCTTATACTGAATATATAGTTGTTGTTTAGCTATATGTTGAAAAGATTAAACTACAGAGGAAAGCAACAAACAAATTCGGTACCTAAGGGTAATTTTCCTCTCGTTTTGTAAAGATTTTCTCTTTTGTGTGTTTCTGAGTTATAGATATAAGATGCTAAACATCAGGGGCGCCGACACCTGGAGGGCTCTAACCTCTAAGACTCGATAGCCCCTCGCTGCAGAAAATACTTAAGGTCCAATTATCGAAGAACCGTCCATACGAATATTGATTGAAAAATACATTTAAAAAACAAAGCAAAAACTATCATACAATAATATACTTATTATGGTATCGTCTTATTAAAAAAAAGTCATCTTATAAACTATATAAGAAAACTCTAATTTTGATATTATTCCATGAGTTCATTCTTGTATAAATGTTCAATACCATTAAAACATTAATGAACTAATTAATATTCAAAACAAATAGACGATAATCTTTATAAACAATTTCAGACTAATTTTCAATAAGAAAACACATATCAGAATGCATCAAAATGCGTCATTTACAGAATTAATTCATTATTTAAATTCTTTCAAAAAAAAATTACGCTTAAAATACAAAACTTATCGGCGAAGACAATTCTCTCTTGGTCAATTTACTAGAATTTAATATTTGCTTTACATTAATTAATACCCTCGCTAGGGCCTCTCTGTGAAAATAAAGAAAAAATACTATTTTACCGATTTAATATATGAATTAAACGGCGGTAATTTTCTGTATTTTCGGGCGATCAATTTTTGTTTTTCGGGCGGTAATTTTTTTTCAGGCGTTCATTTAAATGTGTGCCAAATAAAATATCGTATTTTGGAAGTCCCTCATTGTGAAATATAAAGTCGACGTCTCTGCTGCTGAACATATAACTGAATCACTAAAGCTACTGCGGTTTATCTTTTTCTTTTCATAATTATCGTTCAGTTTTTATTTTGTATATAAAAAGTTTTACTTAGGTTCTTGATTGGAAATATTGGTTAAAAAAAAATGCATTTGCAATGTAATAATTATTAATTTATAGCTCAATTTGTAGTTTAACTTGTTTGAAACTCTATATGTACGTACATTGTATATAATTATAATAAACAGTATCTGGGATTTGATGAAAAGAGAAAGAAAATCTGAATTTTCTAAAATGTTAACCTTAATCGTTTAAAAATTGATACGATGCATGAAATATGATATCTTTTAAAACAAACAAATTCTTCAAACAAAATTAGTAGAAAAACTGAAATTTCTAAGAAAAAGGGAAAGTTTGAAGTATAAGTTTATAGTGCTTTTAATTTAGAGTTGGATGTAGAAATTAGAAACTTTGTTTAAAGATGAAATTCACATTAAATGCTGAAGTATTCATTTCATTTTGTTCAAGTTGTTTGTATAGTTTTTCAAATTTTTGAAATATTTATAAGTAGATTTGATACACAAATGGTTTGGAATCTCGGTTTAGAATTTGAGTCAGCAAATATTACATTTTTTTTTTTATTATGTTAACGTTCCTTAAGTTAATATTACAATTAAGTTAACGAACACAAGCAAAAAAATAAAAATGTTTGAATATTTCAGAGATTAAGAAATATTTACTTTTTGTTGAAACAACATTTAAATAAGAACTTATCTGGCAAGAGTTTTTGTTGAATATTCATACGATCACTTCAACTAATTTTAGTCAAATAACTTTTATTTTAAAAGTCTTATTTTTCATTGTTGAAAATGTTATTTCCATTAAGTATTACCAACTAGAGTAAGTAAACACTTTAGAGAATGACATGTTTACGTTTTATAACCATAGGAATACAATGATAAATAACGTGACAGAAACAGTATAGTAACTTAAAACATCAGTTGCGTTTTAGTATAATGGGAGTAAATTATAGGTGTATAGTATAGCACCCATAGCAAAATAGAGTACTTGCTGCTTAAACTATTTTCACTCTGTATGTGGCACTATGTAAAACTATAGTCGGTTTTGGTATAAATCGGTTTTGTATGTATATATTTGTAGAATAACAATGTAAATATACATCATGGTTATGTTAGATATTTCAGTAGACAGATAGATAAGATAAATATATATATATGTATATAGCGAGAGAGAGTAAAGGGATTGTAAATATTAAACTACAAATAACATTGTATACATTTTCCTGTTTCAGAATCAAAATGATCCACTTACTTGGGATGAATACGAAATAATATCGAACTACAGAGAAAATAGAGTAGCATCAATTTAGTTTGTGTGACCACAATTTTCGAACATAAATCTGGGCAAGTACATAACCACATTTTGGAAACATAATTAACAATGACGTTTTTGAAGTGGAAGAGATTTTTGGTTTAAACAAATGACGGTTGGATTTTCTATTTTATAAAATCGTACAGTTAAACCACCAGCTACATCAGCTACACCAGCTGCTAAATGAAGGTACATACAATTGTGTATATATTAGACGGATGCCAGATGAGATTGATTTGTTAGCTGTTTTGTAAAAAGATTTTCACAAAGAATAAATCAAAAGTAAAATAAACGGTTTAAAGGGTTCGGACAGAAAGTCCATTATTCTAAAATATAATTAATAACCCGTTTTTGGTGTAAAATGTAAATGGCAATAATAAACAATTTATTTCCGGTTTTAAATTAATTGAGAAAGAAAAAAAAATGAATAATTTTTGTTTGATGTTGGAAATAAATATTTTTGTTTATTAGGCTTGATGAAATTAAACATATTTTCATTGGAGAAAAAAAAATCAAATCATCATATGGACAATAATTCGGATAAGTAACGTGGCTAACAAAACAAACTATTTTTGGATAGCTAATAACTTTCGAACCAAACGGGCTGCAACGCTTTTTAACACCGTTTTGGAAAGCTAACGTTCCATACTTTTAAAAATCAATCATATCTGTAGCTTTTCTAGGATAAAAGCTATGAATTATTCAAAAACGATTTTCAAAATATGTTAAAAAGTTTCACGTTTATAAGGAGAGATACATTTTTAGATGATTTTGCACGACTCATAACTTTTGAACCAAAGAACTTAAAATTACAATGCTTGTTGACTATGTTTTGGAGTACATGTTTCTTCACAATTTAATAAACCAGTCAACCGATTTAGTAGCTTTTCTGGGATAAGTTATTAGCGCCGTTAGCCACGTTACAATTTTCCCGTTTTCATAAATTATTGCCCATAGTTATTCAACATTTCAACAGCTAAAAATATATAATATAAAGAAACGAAAATTTAATCGAAAAACAATATTTTGTGATTTAAAATAATAGTTCATATTTTTATCGCGACTGTCTTTTCTATAAATCGCATATGTGCGAAAAAAACTAAGCTATAACACCGAATCTATATTATTCAATAGAGTTTACATTGCCTTTTATGCGATAACTTCCAATTTAGGTTATTCTCGAATTGCATAAATACAGAGTGATTCAATTAAAATTCCATTACTTTTATATTTAATTATAACTATAAATAAATAATTGTAATAAATTTCCTGATGCCGGTGTTTTTGGGGTCAAAAATAGAAAAAGATGAGATGAATTTCACACAAAAATTCGTAATCAAAAAAAGTAATAAAGTATTTATTGATTTAATTAAATTGTATTTAAATTGTTTTTACTTTCTCCCGTAAATAAATATTTTCGAGACGATGTATGACATACATGCTGTTAAGAGGGCTGGCTATGTAGCCGCAAAAGCTTTCGCGTGCGATGTTGTCAATTTTTTTTTTTTTTTATTTTTTTACTTACTTGTGTCATTTCACATTATTTCAATTATTTCAACATAGCCGACACTTATAGTAAAAAGAAAATCTGTAAATTGGGCATAGTCGCACAATAGAGCTTTTATTTTTTTTATTCGTGTAATTTGTATATACTTTTTTTTTATTTACAATATTATATCTCGCGTAAATAAAAAAAAAATCAAAAATGTAATTCCTACAATACACGAGGACGAGACACATAAATAAAGAAAATATTGTGCATAAAAAAGAATTTTAAAAAAGTTGTTTTGTTGGAGGAATATCGGGTACCGCGGGTCGGTTTTAAAACTCAATTATAGCCTATATAAAGTCAAAAATCAAAATTCTAATTGCTACATACACGAGACAAAAGATCCCTCTTGAAGTTTGCATATAACTTTTTCCATCATTTTAAGTCATTTCCGAGAAAAATCGGGTAGCGCAACAGGGTTTTTGTGGTACATAGCCCTCTTAACGATTATGCGTAAAATGTTATACCATTTTTTAGACGACTTTTAAACCATTTCAAAAATAACATTTTATGTGCATTCACGATCCTGAAACACACTGTACATTTCTACAATATAAATATTATGATCACATATGAAAATAGTCAATTCGAATATTACACGTTCCATGGATATGTTATGTATTTTCTGTATTCATATATAAAATATATATTATTTCCCTTTATGTCAAATTAGGCCACAGAAATGTTATATGACTTGGGGTTATATTCTATTATATTTTATATTACACAGTAAACCTTATGGAAATGGCCAGTCATTTAAATATTATTGTGTATACCATTTTATTATAACATATAACCTATAATATCTGTCAATTTTATAACATAGATACAACACACGCAAGTAATATTTATAATATATACGACTATATATACTGGTCTGGGTGTTATATTATTACACAATCATCTAGAACCAGAGCCAGAGCCCAGTCAGCTTGATATATATATTATATAATACTTATATTTTATTTTCGTTACTAAATATAATCGAAATATGTATAAGTATGTTCAAATAATATATAAATATATATACTTGTATCCACTATAATGGCCTATAATAGATATAATAACAATAATAATAATAATAATATTGTTCCGCTCAATATGTGTCCACTGTCCGATATTATAATGTGACATAATAGTATCATGAATTTGATTTTATTTCATTTAATATAATGAACTGCCAAAATCCATATATATAATACATTGACATAGCTTTTTGTTCAATTTTCCATTTTTTTTCCCTTGTGAAAACAAAATAGTCAGCAAAGGAGAATCATAAAGTCTCTAACAATAATTTATTCAAAGCAGATCATTAATAAACACTTTTTTTTGGTTCATTAATATTAAACAGGTGTTTTAATCAAAATTATTATGACTTAATTAAATCTCATAATTTGTACAGAGAACTTTTTTTTGACTCGAGCTGTGTATATAAGTATACTCATCTCATTATTTGTCCAGATTGCTATAAAATTACATGACTATAGATATTTTATACGCAATAGAGGTTACTTCAGGGAGCAATATCGTGCTATTGACATTTTTTTTTGTTTTGTTTATTAAAGGAATGAATGTATTTTTCTTGGTGTGTACAAGTGCTTCGGTTACTTTGCATTGGCTTTAAAAGTAAATGTTGCCGACCAAAAATTATATCTTATCCGCACCTTTAAAAGTTGATCAAAAATTCAAAAATATACGCAATCTTATTTTTATTATTATAATACCGAAGGAAACGGCAGGATATTGTCGCACAAAAGCTCACGAACATTATATATATTTTCAAAAAAAAAAAAAACAATCTCTAAACCAGCAGAAGTATATATCAGTGGTAAATAATCTAAAATTTAAATAATCTACATGAGTATTCAGTACCGACGACCGTTTTTTTTTCTTTCGTCTTCTTTTTGGTGTTAGTGTCATCTCTATATTTCTCTGGAATATTTTGCAAATTTTTGGGGTCGTGATCATAATGAGCTTATTTAAATTCCGTAAAATACTTGTCGTTTTAATATAGAAAGTGGAAAATACAAGAAAATTGTCTTCAATATCCTGTTTGCATCTGTATTTTATATGAATTTATATTTTATGTGTCAATGGTGTTTCTTTTCCAAATAGAAAATGATAGCACATACGGAATGAATGTATAGGTAAAAATAGATAACTAAATTGAAATTTATAGAAGGATGAAAAAAAAAAAAAATCTATATTTTCGTTCCATTTTTTAAATTTTTATGCTTATAGAATAACTTTTAAAACTGTTTAATTCAAAATAAAGTGTTAAATGTATTTTTAATTTCCAAGTTATGAAAATATATTTTCTCAAATTGAATTAATTTGTTGAACATAAAATATTAAACTGAAATTACCAAACTTCAGAAATTATATTGCATACTACAAATTTAAATACACATTTTCTTTAAATATAAACTTAAATATTATTCATATATTTATTGCAATAGCAAATTGCACAAACATACAAACATTGAAATGAAACAATAATATTATATTGTGCAAAAGAATGTTCGTACACAAGGTATTTTCTATATATCTAAGCTAACCTATCCAAACTAATGTTGCTCTACTCCCATTTCATACTGCGTTTGAAAATATTATGTTGTTGTTAGGATCATCGTAACTTGTTGGAAACAATGTTTTGCTAATTTGTCGACCATGTACAGATGGCTGGAAAATAGTGTTGCATTCATCGTCGGTATAAAGTAGTCACAATAGGTAGTCTGGGAGATCATGTTTTAAATGAACGTACAATCCAAAATATAAACTATGTATAATGTATATAAAACCGTACATAGAAAACCACTAGCTTTCTATCTATAATCCTATATAATAACTATGATGCTTAACGATGTCGCTATTTAATTAAATTAATAATATAGAAGAAATGAAATTCATGTTGTGTTTTAACATTTTATAGGAAATTCATACATAAGTATGTATAATATTATATTATGAATTTAGAAGGGCCCATGGATAAAGTTACGGTTTTCCCTCAGGCAATGTTTTAGTGAAAATTATCATAAGTATAGTAGAAATTTTGGTATATGGTAAATAAAAACTCTTATGTTCGCTTATGTTGATTCTCAGGCAAGATTTTGTGAGCTTTATGTTTGCGAAATTTTTATTTGTGTATCTTTCTGAAATTTGTCAAGAGAGTGCTTTTTATATTTTTAATTAATTGTTCATATCTCTGTTGACACATTTGACAAAGTTGGATTATTTGATAGCCCTTCAAATAAGAAATTCTTAATCATAAAATTTCAGTAGAACATCATAAGAATTGAAATTATTTGTTTTGAAATTTCTATTAAAGAAAATAGAAAATATGAAAACGTTCGAAGTTTATCTCATTTAGAAATAGTGTACACACGTTTTAAATTCAATAAGAATCATAGTATATTTTATCAATATTCTCGTTCCGACATGAATTTATTCAGCCAATATTTTTGAAATCAGCTTTTTTTCCAATTTAATTTTTTGTTTGTTTCAAATCAATTTCCGATATTAACCATAAATATACGTCTCTTAGGTGTGTTATAATTCCAAAAAAAAAAAAAAAAAAACGAACAAACAAACAAAATTTCAATAAAAACAGAATATTCCGCGAAAAAAAATCGTGTTTATTAATTTTTTGTGTACATAACTCTTTTTTTTTTTAATTCAGGTACCATCGCTATATATCCACTAAATGCAAGATGCTAAAAGTCATAAACATGGTTGTTTGCATATTTACTGTTTAAAATGATGATACATGTTGCACGTTGAATATCCATTTTCAACAAAAAGCTCTTTGGGTGGTGAAATGTTATTGTAATGCCATACACACACATATATCCATAACCATTGCAGATAAAGCGCACAGGCTGCTTCTTCTTTTCCTCTCCTACATCTATCCTACCTACCTACCAAAATAAACCAAACCAAACCAAACCAATACAATACGAACGGAAGAATATCTATATTATAAACGCTTGAAAATATTTACTATACCATAGATATTTTGCAGTGTACCGAAAACGACGAATATATGTACATTTATTTTTGTTTTCTACAAAAAATAAAAAAAAAAAAAAAGCATTATTATAATATAGGGCATAAAGCACCTCTTCAGTCGTAAATAAAAAGGTCACAGATGGTTCTGATATTTTCAGAATTTGTGTTCTTGAACTTATATATATTTTATTGTTATAAAATACTAACATGAAACATGAGTTTTCCTATTGTCTGCGAAAAATACATAATAATTATAATGCAATGGTTCGTTATTACCGTATGTTGAGAAAATCTATTGAAAGATATAGAGCATTTTTCGCAATGTTGTTCAAATGTTCAGTGAAATATTATATCTAGATAGACTTATAAGTGATAGAAAATAATAGCGCATTTTCATATATTATTCAAGATGGGCGTTCCTTTGATTTTCCCTATTCCATATAACAATAGAAGTCAATTTGAATTCATGTTTCATATTCATTCATGTTCATTATCATTAGAAAGATAATAATAGCCAGGTAATATATACAATACGTACGTCTACGTATATATTCTTATAATTTATATGAATAGAGAGAACGGAGGAATTCTATATAGATTTTTGGTATGGACTTGTTCGATTCATAATAAACTTACGTAATTATTATAAATATGTAATGGATAGAAAGGCCTATAACTAAAATGAACAACATTAGAATAAAGTATAAATTAAGCAAAGCCAAGGTGTGCACAAATAGAAATGGGTAAACTTGAAATTATTGCATTGAATATGTGAACTATACAACATTTACTGAATTTATACAAAATAGAGGAAGTTCATATAAGTTTATTTGTAGAAACTGAACACTAAACAGAATAATTACATAGGTAATTAAGGTATGGTAGACCACGTGGTAGCTTATTATTACATTAAAATAGCCTACATAAAGTATATACAGGGTGTCCCAGAGTCTATAGTCGAAACTTCTAGGACGTGTTCCTGGGGTCATTCTAAGCAAAAAATTAT